>SJYC01079361.1:0-29911 GCA_006408675.1 Madoqua kirkii | reverse complement strand
GGGGGTGGGGGGGGTGGGGGGGGTGCCAGGCACAGAGGGACCAGCCTCAATCGAGGCTCCAGCACAAAATTGTGTTTCAAGCCTAAGCGAAAATCAGCTTTTAAAACTGCAACTCAATCCTGTGTTCCTTCCAAAGTCAAGGAAGCCAGAACTCATCTCCCCTGAGCACAGAAGGGTGCCCCTGGCCACCCCACATCCAAAGATGGGGCAGGGTGTCCAAGGAGGCCCCAGGGAGTAAGGGAAGAAGGCGGAAGAGCCCACCCAGCCAGGACACCAGTCAGAGGCGCCCACCCCACCCCAAGGAAACACCTGACCCCCCACAAGAGGACTCCAGAGGCTGCCCTGGCCGCCCCGCGGCCTCCACGCTCCTGTTCCCAGCCAGGAGCTGCAAGGGCAGGCATTAAAAGCTGTGGCTCTAAGCTGCAGATTCAGGCTGCGTAAAAGCAGCCTTTGGCAGGAGAAGGCCAAGCAGGACACTGCTGAACCACTCAGGACAACCAGTCACCCAGGCAGCACCAGCAAGTGCCCCGGGCACAGCCCAGCACCCCCAGTACCCAGGCCCTGGCTAGGGGTGCCCGCTGTGGGAGAGGAGCCATCCCTGCTCCTGTGGAAGGCGCAGCCCAGCCAGGCCACCACGCACCCAGCTTCCTGTGGGGTGGGGGGAGGAGCCAGACCCCTGGTGGGGTCCACGTTCAGTTGAGATATGAGATAAAAGAACACTCGCCCACGGTTAAGACTCGGCACCTCTACTGCTGGGTGGACAGCTGTGGTCCCTGTTAGGGAACTAAGGCGCTTCCCCGATGGCTCAACAGGTGAAGAGCCCACCTGCCACGCAGGAGACACAGGAGACCAGGGTTCAACCCCTGGGTCGGGAAGACCGCTGGGAGAGGAGATGGCAGCCCACTCCAGTACCCTTGCCTGGAGAATCCCACACACTGGGGCCTGGTAGCCCACAGTCCACGGGGGTCACAAAGAGTCGGACATGACTCAGCCGCTGAGCAGTGCACTGGGGAACTAAGATCCCACAAGTCACAAATCAATACCAAAGAAAATAAAAAGGAATGTGTTTCACCTCATTCCTACCTGTGACTTACAAGGCTGCCCCCTGGGGACACAGACCACGTTAAATCCCAAGCGCAGTTTGAAGTGCTGCGGAGCTGCCTATAAACGAGGCGACATCTCAGGTCGCCAACGTTTCATGCTGTGTGAACCACCTGATGACACTTACTTTGAATCAGAACCTGAGGAAGTCGGGTATTAATGCTAAAAGCCGAAGGAACGGCAGGCAGCCTTTCTGCTACTGCAGTGAGATGCCCAGCAGGGCCGGGGATCCGGGGGCCACAGCTGTCCCCCAAAACCCCGCCTGCCTCACGCTTCCAGCGCAGCCCAGGGCACGGGGTGGGGCGGGGGGGAGGACCCACCTGCGCAGTGTGAAGCGCACGGTGCCCTCGTTGTGCGAGGCCACCATCACCGCAGCCCTGGTGTTGTGCTTCAGCTCCTCCGGACGTAGTCCAGGCACCTAGGGGGGGACACGTGAGCCAGGCCCGCACAGCCCCATGGAGGCAGAGGCCGCGGGCCGCCTGGGGTTCCGGGACCACAGGGAGGAGCGAGTGCCCTGTTCAGCTGGGATCGTGCGTCCAAGAGCATGGAGGCCCCGCCAAGACACCCAGCCAGCCCCTCACGCCTGGAGCCCTGCCCTCTGGGAGCCGGGCGCCGCCCACCTGTGGTACACAGCGCTGGTGGCCTCGTACGAGGGGTTGATGGGGTCCTCGTAGCCCACCTCCAGCGCACGGGCGCGCTCCTGGGCCATGTACGCACCGCGCACCAGCTTTGCTCCGAAACACCAGCCCTCCCGGCGAGCCAGCTCCACATCCAGGGTGACGTTGTCATAGGCATCCTGCGGGCCGTACCAGAGGTCAAGGACGACGAGGTGGGCCTCCCTCCAGCCTGTGTCCCCCAGCAGAGCCCCCCTGGGGCCTGAGTGCCCCCAGCGTGTAGCCAGCAGCTATGGCCACTTGGCGGGGCCTCTGCAAGCCGTCAGCAACTGCCGGAACCCCACCACCCACGTGCCCTGTCCCCAAAGCCCCAACGCCAACCTCCGGCCCCTCCAAACACCCAGCTGGGCCCCAAGCGGCCAGCCAAGGTTTGCACCAGGGTCCCTGAAGCACATGCACAAGTCTGAGCGGGGGCCCAGAGCCTGCATTGACACTTGGAGAGAACCAAGCTGCAAAGGGCCGGAGAAGACAGCCACTCAACACCTGGGGCTTGAGGCACTTTAAGTGGACTCCGAAAGCTGCCCCCTCTGTGCTCCTGCGGCCCCTCGCCCCCCAGCGTGAGCGGGTGGGCGCGCACCCTGAGGTAGCACTGGAATGTGTTGAAGATGAGCGGCCTCTCCACGTTGAACCTGCGCTGCATCTCCAGGGTCAGGCGGCTGATGGCCGGCTGGAAGTAGGTCTGCTCCGCATCCACCATCAGCCGCACGCCCGCCTGGCTGGCTTTCTGAGGGACGCAGGGGAGGGGATCTTATGGGCACAGGTGAACGGGTGCCCCCCAACCCCACCGTGTCCCAGGCGGCCCCCCCTACCCAGCATGTCTGGGGCACCCCCCAGATCCCAGCACATCTGGGGCAATGCCCCCCCGAAACCAGTGCATCCCAGGGTACCCCCCGACCCCAGCATGTCTGGGGCACCCCCATCCCGACCCCAGCATGTCCTGGGGCACGCCCCCCCAACCCCAGCACATTCCGGGGCATGTACTTGACCCCTGCGCATCCGGGGTAGCCCCCGACCCCAGCACGTCTTGGGGCACCCCCACAACCCCAGGACGTCCGTGGTGCCCCCAACCCCGGCGCGTCCCAGGCACCCACCTTGGCCAGCACGTCCATCCTCTGCAGCATGCGTGTCATCTGCCGCTCCTCCTCCTCTGTGAACTGCGACAGCAGGGGCTCCAGCTGTCCCGTCTGGGGGGCAGGGCCATCCAGTCACGGCGGGCTCCATGTCTGGGCCCCTAAGCCAGCACGGCCCGCTCCCACGGGTGCCCTCTATAGAGCCTCCCGACGTCCCAGGCCTGATGCCCAGGCCCCTCTCCCCACCATGCCATGTCCACTGCCCAGGGTGAAGGCCACTGCCCCGCCCAGGGTCCCCCAGCCACCAGGGCCCAGGACCGCGCTGCCCCCAGGACACCGGCTCCTGTGCAGGCCCAGCCTGCACCCGAGGAGTCTGACCCCACACAAGGTGACCCCTGCGCCTCCCCGAGGAAACCCTGGCTCTGTGCATGGAGCCCCCACGACGACCCTGTGGGAACCGTGAGGTGGGGACCAGCTGGCCGGGGCCCGTCACCTGCATGTTGGGCACCACCAGGTGCCTGGAGAGCTCAGTCCTGCTGTTGATGAGGCTGCACCAGTCCAGCAGGTCCAGCGTGCTGCGGGAAGAGGCGCCAGCAGCAGGCGGCAGCCTGACCACGCGCCCGCCACACGCCCAGGCCCCACACCAGCCCCCTCCCTGCAGGAGTACCCCCAGACCAACCCCCATGGGGCCTGCCTTGAAAAGATACAAATGGAAGCAGTACATCCTCTGTTTATGAAACAGAAATGAGACACAGACCCTCCGGAGGATCTCAGCTGCCCTCACCCTCTGCCCACCTTCCAGGCGGGTCCAGGACAGCAGGGTGTAGCACCCCCACTCAAGAACCCAGACAATACCCTGGGAAGCTCTGGGGTTCAGGGGTCCCACGACCTAGTGGAGAGTTAGCAGGATCGGGAGAGGCCGTTGAGGCTCAGCCAGAACCCTGCTTGGACGCAGGCGGCCACCCCTGGGAACCTCAGCGGGGCTCTGCCTACCCAGACACGCCCAGGGTCTCCGCGGTGAACCAGTCCTCAATCTCCGCCCGGGACGCGATGCCCATCTTGACCACGCTTTCCTGCAGAAGCGAGGGGATGTCATTCCCTCCCCACCCCCCTCCCAGCCTTTCTCACAGGCACCTCCTGCCCTGCCTGCTGGCCTGCGATGCTAGGCTGAGCTCCTCACACCAGCACGAGACCCAGCTATCTTCTGCCTTGGGTCTCCACTCCACACATGGCCTCTCCCTGCCACCCGCCACCCCTCAAGGCTCCCCACATGCCTGCCCACCTCCTGTGGGGGCCCCCACTCCCACCCAGCACCTGCCTGCCAAGTCTCTCCCCGCCTGCACACAGGCCCTGGAGAAGTGGCAGGATTCAGACACAGCCAGGCCTCCTGGGCAGGGTTCCTCGCGGCCCACCTGCCCACAGCCACCAGGGAGGGGCACCCACCTGCAGCGCGGCCACCTCAAGCTTCGTGTCCATGGCGGCCAGCCCAGCCTTGCCCTGCTCAGCAGCCACGTGGTGGAAGAAGCGTCTCCACTTGGTCAGCACGTCCGAGAACTGCAGCTGCAGACGCCAGTCCTGAGCTTCCACCCGGGTGCCCATGAGCCCCTCCCGGGACCCCCTGCAGCCCAAGCCCCCTAGCCCACCCAGGTGCACCCAGAGCCCAGGCACCGGTATGTAAGTGAAGTCACCTCCGCTCAACACTCATAGTGCCCTGCGTTCATAAGGGGGGGGGGGGCGCACAGGAGAGCATGGCAGGAATGACAGGAAGTCCCGGGCCACATCCTCAGCCCTGTCTCTTATACACATCTAGATGTGTATAAGAGACAGGGCGGGGGCAGGGGTGGGTGGCAGGGGGTTCTGACATTCACCAGAAACTGCGGTCTCCCCAAAGCCGTGAGCTTAATGGCTGAGAAGCCATCCTCGCTGGCTCCGCCTGTGAGAAGCCACAGGAAGAGGCATCAGGGCCTTGGCGGCTAGGGGGACCTGAGCCCAGAATCTTCGCCACTCCAATCAGGACATGACTCAGCAACATGGAGGAGGCTGCAGGCAACGAGCAGGGGCCACATCTTCCATGGGTTACCCACGACACTCAGCCCAGAGACCCCCAGAAAGAGAATGGTCTCACTCGAATGATCCACCCAGTGAGACGCTCGATGGTACCTGTCCTCCCAGGAGAACACCTGTCTGCCCTCGCCTCCAGGCCTGGGCGGGCCACCTGGCCCTCGGAATCGGCTCTGGTGGCTACCTGGCAATTTCAGGCTGCGGTGGCAGCAGCGGGAGGGGAGGGCCCTTCGAGGACCAAGACACCTGGCCCAGGTGACAAGCCAGGGCAGAAACACGAAGACCAGGTGCCCCTGACGCCCCTGCAGGCAGGCAGGCCACTCAGAGGGCTTGGAGCTGGCCACGTGCGGTCAGGAAGGCGGGGGGCCAGGGAGCGGGGGAGGCCTGCCCACGATCACCCACTTGGTTCCTCTCCAGTGGCCTAAGCACCTAGCGCCACCCCGAGGGCACACAGAGCACAGACTCGCCCACAGAGCACCAGCAGGAGGCAGATGGCGCTCCACTGCCTCCGTCCCTCGTCTGGCTGCTAAAAGCCCATGATCACACCTCTGCTCGTCTGTCCCCAGGCCAGAACCAAGGAGACGCCCTGAGCCCTGGACACCAGGCAGCCTCTGTCTGTGCAACCAGTCAGGCACCCGATGCTGACCCCAGCGGGCTGCCTCTGGGTGTCCTCACTCCTGTCCCTGAAATGTTCACAAAGTGTCGAGGCCCTAACATTTAGGAGAGCTGCTGGGGACCCTCTGGGTTTCTGAGACTGACGCACACCGAGGCCTGCATGTCTTCCGGCTGAGCTCGCCTCGTGAGGGAGTGGTCATGCCCAGGGACAATGTGGGGCAGCATCTCCATCCGGGAGGGCATGGCCGCAGCCCCTGGGATGGTGCTGCCCTCGGCAAAGCCAAGCGCCGTGTGACGAGATCCAAGCCCCCCAGCAGGTCCACATCTGGCACTTGGGGCCAGCCAGGCTTCTCAGGAAGCAACGGGCTGGACTGGGTGTGTGAGCCCAGACTGCCTCCTGACCTCGCAACCAAGATGCGGACCGAAGCCTGGGTGAGCGCTCCAGCCCCGGCATCGAGCTTGCCCCCCAGCGTCCCTGAAGCAGGGGCCAGCCGGGCCTCACCTGAGGCCTCGATGCAGCGCAGGAAGGTCTCCATGTGGCTGTCACACTTGGCCTCGCTGGCATAGAAGTAGGTGCGGGCGCTGGTGACCCCGTCCCTGCGGTCCCCGAAGGCCCGGTGCGCCTGGAACTGCTTTTCCCTCTTACTGACACCTGGGGGCGGGGGTGCCAGCCTGAGTCCCCCCTCCACAGCCCTGCACGTGGCCCCCACTGGAGCTGCACCCACTCTGCCTCCAAAGCAGCCCATGCCTGCCCCCTGACTCAGCCTGGGTCACACTCAGGTGGGGAAGGCAGAGCCCAGGCCCCCAGGAAGGCCAGGAGGGCATGTCACCCGCCCAGGCACCTGGGGACATGGGCTGGCGCTATGGTAGCAGCCCTGGGCCCCAAGCCAAGAGGTGTGTGCAAGGGGAGAGGGCTCACTTCTGACTGGCTCCCCTTGACTCACCACAGCCATCGCGCTCCAAGGCCGAGGAACAGGACCTGCAGGAGAAAGGGGATGGGGAGGGTCAGGCCCCCATTGCAGAGGGCGGGCAGCGGGGGCAAGCAGGGGGAGGCTGAGCCGGGCACCGACGAGGGGAGCAGCTCACCTGCCAGGTGGGAGTGCCCTGCCCTGCCCACCCCACCCTCCAGGGTCACCTCCTCTGAGCCTGACAGACAGGGCCCGGCCAACAAGCCCTGCACCCCACAGTCTCGCCCAGGGAGGGGCAAACAAAGCAACACACAGCCCAAGGCCTGGGTGGGTTTTTCCTGAGAGGAAAAGGCGGGGCCCAGACCGAGACAGGGTGGCCACCAGCTTCCGCCCCCTGCCCTCCCCTCATGGCAGCCCACCTCACCCACGTGCCGCAGGGTTACTTTGAACCCACAGCCTGAAGGTGTGTTTCCAGCGAACACCCTCCCTTGGCTGCCCCGACCACCACACCTGAACACCCAGGTCCTCCCAAAGGCAGGACCCTAGGCCACCCTGGAGGAGGCATCGCAGCTGCAGCCTGGCTGGGTGGAGGGATGCCACGGCCCCCATCCACACCGAGGCTGCGGGGGCTCGAGCCTGCTCCGTCAGCACAGAGCCCAGAGTCCACCTCTCAGGCAACCACCCGCCACAGAGGGGACACCGTCACTCAGAGGCCCCCAGGGCCGGGGCCGGTGACAGTCCCAGGCAGCAGCCAGCCACTTGCCCTCCAAGTCCCAGCCAGGCTCCAAACCACAGAGAGCAACCAGGCACACCGCCGCGGCATGGGGCCAGGGCCCAGCCTGAGCAGGCAGCATGGGGGCAGGCCTGCAAGTGGGTGGGGCCTCTGGGAGACAAAAGGGGCAGCCGACGAGATAGGGGGAGCGGCTGTCATCTCAGCATGGGGAGAAGGGGGAACACACTCTGGGCATGCCCGCACATACACAGGTACACACATGCAGCCATGTGTGCATCCACGTGCACACACATTCAGACACAACACCAAACATGCGACACACATGCACACACACATGCAGACACATGTGCAGACGTGCAGGCGCAGACACGCGAGCACACATGTGCAGACTCAACACACAAACATGCAGACACACGAGCACACATGTGTGGACACACGGCCCAGGGTGTGGAGAAGGGAACAAAAGTTCCCAGGAAGGGGGGGGGGGGCGCACAGGAGAGCATGGCAGGAATGACAGGAAGTCCCGGGCCACATCCTCAGCCATCTCTAAGCTCAGCTCTACATCAGGAGATTTGCTGGCTGGATGCCTTTTAGGAAAAAATAAAAAGTGAGGGGGTGGGGGTGGCACAGTGATAAAGAACCTGCCTGCCAGTGCAGAACACTCCAGAGACACAGGTTCAATCCCTGGGTGGGGAAGATCCCCTGGAGAAGGAAACGGCAACCCACTCCAGTATTCTTGCCTGGAGAATCTCATGGACAGAGGAGCCTGGTGGGCTGCAGTCCTCAGGGTTGCAAAGAGTTGAACATGACCGCACGACTGAGCATGCACACACACATAAGAAGTGAGGAGAAACCGAGCTGGCCGCCCCCACACTGAAAAAGGAAGCAGAACAGCCTCCATCTTGAAAGCAGGACTCCAATTTGGGCCGGACTGTGGACTTTGAACTATATGCCCAGCATCTATGCAAACGACATACCAACTGAATAACCAGGCCCCTGGAAGGAAGAGCCTCAGGGCTCTCCATGCCGAAAGTGAAAGTGAAGTCGCTCAGTCGTGTCCCTTCGCGACCCCATGGACTGCAGCCTACTAGGCTCCTCCATACATGGGATTTTCCCAGCAAGAGTACTAGAGTGGGGTGCCATTGCCTTTTCCGATGCCTAAAGAATACCCTGACTATCCGTGTAACCAAACAGAATCATACATTCTGTAGAGGGGGAACAAAATCTCCTCACTAAGAGCTCAGGGCAAACCCCATCGGACAGGAAGGGGGCAGGGCCGCTCAGTCAGAGGTAATCTAGGCGGAAAGTCCCAAGGCTTTGTCCCGAGGGTAAAAATTTACCAGGTGTAGCTACAATGTTTGCTCAACACGGGAAAGGGTGCCTAACTCAAAAAAAAGAAAAAAGAAAAAAAAAAAAACAGGATCTTGCTGCATACCGTAAATGTTACAACCGGTGATAGGGACTTGCCTGATACCCTATCATGCTTCGCCAGCTGGCCTTGCCCCACTCCTCCCCTCTGTTCAAAGATAAAAAGCTTCCAAAACGAGGAATCGGGGCTCCCCACCTTTGATTGGCTTGGTGGGGGCCCGGATCTGAATTTGCCAATAATTTTTTTTTTCCAAAACCTCCGACTGGTGGTCTCTATCGGCAGCTAGTCCCTAACATTTGGGGGCTCGTCCGGGATACCGCTGCCTGGAGACCGCCGGCGGACTAATTCACCTGAAGTCCTGTGCGGCGCGGGTAAGTCAGGCCTATTTGGTTTTCTGATCTGGTGTTAGTCTGCAGACTCTGTCCTGAGTTGTGTGTGGACTGCGGGACACTGCCGGGAGGTCCCACACAATTGTCAAACGGAGTGACGACTCTGGGAGGCCTGGATCTGGGTTTCTGGTTTTAAAACTGTCTGGTTATTTGTTGTCTGTTTTTCTGTTACCCCTTTTTTCCTGAATTGACGAAATCTGCCTCTCCCTCCCAGCCAGGATGGGACAAGGCAGTTCGAGTGGCCCGTTGAGCCCACTCGAGTGTTTAATTGAAAATTTCGCTGACTTTAAGTGACGGGCTAGGGGCTGCGGGATATCTGTGTGCACCCTTGACCTGAGGAAACTGTGAGCTCGACTGGCCCACTTTTGGAGTGGGCTGGCCGAGCAAGGGCTCTCTCGACTTGGCTGTGGCCAGGCGTGTTCAACGCATGTGTTATGGGAATCCAGGCCATCTGGATCAAATCCCTTATATTGATGTATGGGTTAAAATTATTTGGGATGAGCCATCATACTTAAAAAAATGTAGATGTTTAAAACCTGCTAAATTGGGAAGAAAAAAAAGGTCATTCATCGTGCTTAATGGTGATGCGGCAACCCAAGTCTAAAAAACCCTCAGCCCCGGTGTTGCCCCAAGGGCCTGAATCACCCCCTCAGAGGCGGCCCCCACCCTATGTCGGGAGGGAGCTCGAGGAAGGCCGGTCCTCTTCCCCTGATTCTATCGAGGCCACCCCACCCTTGGTGAGCCCCCCTCATACCTGTGCAGGCACCACCTTTGGGCCGCCTGAACCCGCAGGGCTCTGTCCTCTGCGGGAGACGGGAGAGGTGGGGCCCACCGGGAGACTGGTACGGACATATGTGCCATTCACTACCTCAGATCTATATAATTAGAAAAGCCAAAAGCCCTCTTTTTCTGATGACCCCCAGGCGGTCATCACGCTCTTAAGAGTCTGTCTTTTATCCACATGGGATAATTGCCAGCAACTCCTCAGCACTCTATTCACCACTGAGGAGAGAAAAAAAATAAAAACTGAAAGTAAAAAAACACGTCTGAGATAATTTAAAAAAAAAAAAAAAACTGACAACGGACCCCTGACTTATTGAAAAAAGTTTTCCCCCCTCTCGCCCCACTTGGAACCACAATAGTGCAGGGGGGCTGGGGGCCCTCAACTGGTACCGCCAGACTCTATTGGCAGGCTTACAGGCTGCGGCCCGGAAGCCTACTTATGACTAAGATTACTGAGACCAGGCAGGGGCCGGAGGAGAGTCCCACTGCCTTCCTAGAGAGACTTAACCAAGCCTACAAGACCTGGAGCCCGATTGATCCAGAAGCTCCGGAAAACCAAGCAGCTGTGGTGCTCTCCTTCGTAGCCCAGGCGGCCCCAGATATTAGAAAAAAGTTGCAGAAATTAGAAGAGTTTGAAGGGATGTCTCTGTCCAAACTCCTGGCAGTGGCCCAGAAGGTGTTTGAAAATCGAGAAGACCCTACCCGAGCCACCCAGGAGCTCACTAAAAAGATGGCCAAGGTCCTCCTGGCCTGTGAGGCACCCTCAGGCTCCCAGGGGAGAGGCACACAGAAAAAGGGCCAGCGAGGCACTTTGGAAAAAAAACAGTGTGCATACTGCAAAAAAGATGGTACAGCGTTTTAGACTTAAAAGATGCCTTCTTTAGCCTCCCCTTGGCCACCATAAGTCAGCCCCTCGTTGCCTTTGAGTGGGCCGATCCCAACAAAAGACTGTCAGGGCAGCTTACTTGGACGAGGCTGCCTCAGGGGTTCAAAAACTCACCTACTCTTTTTGATGAGGCACTAACCAAGACCTTCAGGACTACAGAGCAGATCACTCTGGAGTCACCCTCCTTCAATATGTAGATGATCTCCTTATAGCCACCTCAGATTATTCGAGTTGTGAAGAGGCCACCAAGGACCTGCTCCGGACTTTGGCCCAGCTTGGGTACCGAGTGTCGTCCAAAAAGGCCCAACTCCACAGACAACAGGCTTTGGATCCCGAACTTTGCCAAGACAGCCAAGCCTCTATACGCGGCTACCAGCGGCAAGGACCCCGCCCTCGTGTGGACGGAAGCCACCGAGAAGGCTTTCGAGGACCTGAAGACTGCCTTGGTGAGTGCCCCTGCTGCCGCTTCCGGACCCCCAGTTGCCCCCACACGAGTGCACAGAATTCCTGGATTCCCTCACTTGTGGGCGACCGGACTTGTTTGATATGCCGCTGCCGCAAGCGGAGGCTACCCTCTATACCGATAGAAGCAGTTCTGTCAAGGACGGCATCAGGTATGCCGGGGCGGCAGTGGTAACTGAGGACTCTGTCATCTGGGCCTCGACACTACAAAAAGAAACATCAGCCCAGCAAGCCAAACTAGTCGCCCTGACCAAGGCCTTAAGGTGGGGAAAAGGGAAACGTTTAAACATCTATACCAACAACAGGTATGCTTTCGCCACTGTTCATGTCCATGGGGCCTTATACCAGGAGAGGGGACTCCTGACGGCAGGAGAAAAGACTATTAAAAACGCCCCTGAGATCACAGACCTCCTATCAGCCATTTGAAAACCTAAGGAGGTGGCAGTCATACATTGTTGGGGACACCAAAACGGGAACTCCCCTGAAGTGCGGGAAAACCGGTTCACAGATAAAACCACCCGGGGAAGCCACCTTAAGACTAGTAGGGGGAGGAGCCCCTACTCTGGTCCTAACCACCACTGAACCGATGAAAAAAATCCCCTGTGTATAACAAAAAAGAGACCAATCTGGGCCAGAAACTAGGGGGGCAGGCCACGAAACAGGGGTGGCTGGTCCTGCCAGATAACCGGGTGCTAGTTCCAGAGGCTATTGGTAGAGCCCTCCTTTCTGAAGCCCACCAGGCAACCCACCTGAGTGGGAACAAACTGGCAAAATTATTGAGGAAAAAGTACCTGATCTGTGGGGTCTACAGAATTGCTCGAGACATGGCCGCCCAGTGTCTGACTTGCGCCCGAGTAAACGCTAACCCAACTAAGATGCTGAAAAGGGCATTCGTCAGGGGGGAACCGAGCCAGGGACAGACCTCCTATCAGCCATTTGAAAACCTAAGGAGGTGGCAGTCATACATTGTTGGGGACACCAAAACGGGAACTCCCCTGAAGTGCGGGAAAACCGGTTCACAGATAAAACCACCCGGGGAAGCCACCTTAAGACTAGTAGGGGGAGGAGCCCCTACTCTGGTCCTAACCACCACTGAACCGATGAAAAAAATCCCCTGTGTATAACAAAAAAGAGACCAATCTGGGCCAGAAACTAGGGGGGCAGGCCACGAAACAGGGGTGGCTGGTCCTGCCAGATAACCGGGTGCTAGTTCCAGAGGCTATTGGTAGAGCCCTCCTTTCTGAAGCCCACCAGGCAACCCACCTGAGTGGGAACAAACTGGCAAAATTATTGAGGAAAAAGTACCTGATCTGTGGGGTCTACAGAATTGCTCGAGACATGGCCGCCCAGTGTCTGACTTGCGCCCGAGTAAACGCTAACCCAACTAAGATGCTGAAAAGGGCATTCGTCAGGGGGGAACCGAGCCAGGGGAAGCCTGGGAAGTGGGCTTCACCGAGATGCCCCCTGCAAGGGGGGCCACCGCTACCTCCTTGTTTTTGTTGATACCTTCTCCAGATGGGCAGAAGCCTTCCCCACCAAAAAAAGAGACTTCCCTGATAGTAGTGAAACAACTGGTCTCTGAAATTGTCCCCAGGTTTGGATTACCTAGTAGTCTGGGGTCCGACAATGGCCCGGCGTTTATCGCCCAGATATCTCGTCAATTGGCTAAAGCATTAAAAATTAAATGAAAACTGCATTGTGTATATAGACCACAGAGTTCAAGACAGGTAAAAAAGATAAATAAAAGCTTAAAAAAAATTGACAAAATATAAAATAGAGACTGGTGGGGACTGGGTTACTCTCTTACCCTTCGTGCTCCTCTGATCCCGGTGTACCCCTTCTATAGCTGGACTCATGCCCTTCGAGATGGTCTATGGACCACCTCCCCCACTCATCCCCAAGCTGGGGGAGGAAACCCTCGCAGAGATAACTAACGACTATCTCCTTAGATCTTTACAGGGCCTGCAGTTAGCATGGACCCGGGCTCAAGCAGCGGTCTGGGAGAGCAGACCTGAAACTCCCAGTGCTCCGGCCCAGCCGCCTCTCTGTGATCCTGGTGAGCTGGTCCTGATCAAGAAGCTGAGTCCGGAAATGCTCGCCTCCCCCTGGGACGGACCTTATACCGTCATTTTGAACACGCCAACTGCGGTCAAAGTGGCAGGGAAGAGCGCCTAGATTCACCACTCCCGGATCAAACCCCCCCCCCACCCAGGAAAAGGACCCAAAATGGAGAGTGGAACGCTCCGGCCCGCTACGACTCAGACTGGTGGCATCCCCTTGATTGTGCTGTCTTTGTTCTCCCTGCTTCAGACTGCCTCCTTTAACCCCTATATGCCTGCACCCTACCGCTGGGAGTTAACTAGCACGCTAGATGGAAAGCTAGTTGCAAAAGTGTCCACCCTGGGTAGGCCCATCTTTCAGTTTAATTTATGCGACCTCCTGGGGGCTAATTAAAATAACAAAAAAAACCTGCAGGGTATATGAGGGAAAAAAAAGAGCTGGGGCAAAGTCCTACGGATGCGGGACTAAGTATTTGGAAGAGGCATTGAAGGACACGGAATTCTATCTCTGTCCCCAAGAGGGACCCTCGCAGTGTGGTGGGGCTGAGGACTTCCACTGTGGTGCGTGGGGCTGCGAGACCATCACCAGTTAAAAAGATGTGGACCCCCTTATTCAATTCAAGCGGGTTCTGGGAGCGCCTCCTTGCTATGTGGGACGGTACAACCCAATAGAGTTGGGGGTCAAGACTTGGGAGCAAGGGTACTGGAAGACAGGAAAGACTTAGGGCCTGAGGTTTTATGTAAATGGGTATGATCAAGGAATATTATTCACCATCCAAAAAAGGCAGCTCCCACATCACCCAAAACCTACTGGGCCCCAGGTGCCCATCCCCACTAGAGTGTTACCCCGCCAAAATGTAACCTCCGGTATTCCTGCATTCCACACTTTGTCCCCACTGGAGCCTCAAGCCCGCTCCCTCCTGCGAACTGTAGACCTCACCTTTTCATATTTGAACCACACCTACCTGACCCTCACGCAGGACTATTGGCTTTGCCTTAACCCAGAGCCCCCATACTATGTGGGGATTGCTGTATCAACACCCCTGGGGGCAGACTCTTCCCTGTCAGAAATATTACTCTCGGGGAGGGCCAACTAAAAATCCCTGAGGGCAAATAAAAAATGGAACCTAAACTGACCCTGGGAGATTTACAAGGAAGGGGGACTTGTGTGACAAGAGATACTTCCCCCTTAGACCCCTTAGCTATCTATGGGAAAAACTGTAACCTCACTTACACCGTCCCCAGAGGTGCCCCCTCCTTATCTCTGCTTGTGGCCCCTGAAGGCACCTGGTGGGCCTGCACAGCAGGCATAACACCCTGCATTTACCCAGAGGTAGTGAAAGGAGGGGTCTGTGTCTTGGCCCACATACTGCCCCAGGTTTATTACTACTCAAGAGAGAAAAGACTCGAACATTTCAGCCTCTCCAAGAAAAAGAGGGCCCCAGTCCTAGTCCCACTGCTCTTGGGACTAAAAATAGCCGGGTCAACGCACTGGGGACTTCAGCCCTCATAAAGGGCGACCTGGATCTGTGAGGCCTAGGCTCCCAAACTGATAAAGATCTAAAAACGCTGGAGTCTACTGTTGCTAAATTAAAAGACTCCCTTTCCTCCCTGGCCGAGATAGTGCTGCAAAACCGGAGAAGTCTGGACTTGCTGTTTCTCAAGCAGGGCGGACTTTGCTTAGCCCTGAGAGAGACCTGCTGCTTCTACGCCAACCACTCAAGAATTATTAAAAAAAAAAAAACTTGAGCCAACTCCGAAAGAGACTTAAAAATAAAAAAAAATTTTTTTTAAAGTACTGTGTGAGGAGGAGTCGGAGGATGAATCAAGGATTTGATTCCCCGTTAAGACTAGTAGGGAATGTAGAGGGGGAACAAAATCTCCTCACTAAGAGCTCAGGGCAAAACCCCTCGACAGGAAAGGGGCAGGGCAGCTCAGTCAGAGGTAATCTAGGCGGAAAGTCCCGAGGCTTTGTCCCGAGGGTAAAAATTTACCAGGTGTAGCTACAATGTATGCTTGAGAAAGGGGGCCTAACTCGAAAAAAAAGAAAAAAAAAAAAAAACACACAAAAAAACAGGATCTTGCTGCACACCGTAAATGTTACAACCGGTGATAGGGACTTGCCTGATACCCTATCATGCTTCGCCAGCTGGCCTTGCCCCGCTCCTCCCCTCTGTTCAAAGATAAGCTTCCAAAACAAGAAATCGGGGCTCCCCACCTTCGATTGGCTTGGCGGGGGCCCAGATCCGAATTTGCCAATAAATTTTTTTTTTTCCAAAACCTCCGACTGGTGGTCTCTATCGGCAGCTAGTCCCTAACACATTCTATTATGCTTATTGGGATATGACCACAAGCCTATTGATAATTATCCAACGTTAACTACCTAGGCTTAAGGCATATGAATCACGGGTTAACTTTGATTCTATCTTTCTTTTTCCTTTGTTCAGACTAGTTTCATGGAACCTTATACACTTAGGGCATATAAGCTTTTCACAAAGACTGGTCGGGGTCCTTGGCTAAGAGGAGACTCTGCCTTGGGCCCGCCGGTGTAATAAGCTGCACTCCACTATCTGCCTTGTCCTTCTCAATGAGTTTGTTTCCCAGAACATATGGCTACCACACCAGCTCTGCCCTGATTAAATGCGGGAGGCAGGAGAGAAGCAGAAAGAAGAGCCTGGTGGCCCCAGGCCCTGGCTCCAGGCAGCATCCAAGACCCTACACACAATCCCAATCTTCACCCTGGGCACCCAGGACAGGCCTGGCACACCCAGGACAGACACGTCTGCTGTCTGCACTCTCCCAGCCGCCCTCACAGCCCATCATCAGGAGGAAATCTCGCCCTGCTCCCCCGCCCCATGGTGCTTAGCCTGCTGGGGGTGCCCTGGGGGGCTCCTCTCCTAGAGTGAGGACCCTGGCCTCCACCTTCTAACAACTCTTCTGGGAACCACCATCCCACCCTGCCTGACTGGCCACTCTGCCTCCCACTTCCCACCCTGGGAAGCCCCCCAGGCCCCTCCTCCTAGTGGCAGGGGCGTCAGCACCATTCCCGGGGCAGGTTCTGTTCCCCTGCTGCAGGAGCTTGATGGCTGGATGTTGGATCAGGGACCGTGAGCCCAGTTCTGCACCCTCGGTCCAGCCCCGCGAACACACGGGGTGGCCAGGCAACTGCAGACAGGCCGCCCTGTGCGGACAGGGAGGGACCGCAGCTCAAGGCCCAGCAGCCAGCCAGCAGGGCTCCAGCAGGACCAGCAGCCCAGGGTCACGAGCTCCATGCCTGCGGCCAGCCCCGCCTCCAAACGCTCCCCTGCAGGGCGAATTGCCCAGGGAAAGAAAGCTTTTCATACCAGAGAAAGAACTTCCATTGTGAAACCACCAACCCCCACCCAGACCCAGTGGGACACGGCCCATTAGTTACTCAAAAGGCACCCCAGGCAGCCACCAGCCACCAGGAACAGGGGTGCGGAGCTGGAGAACCCCGCCTTCATGACAGCAAATTGAGAGACAGAGGCTTGGCTCCCAAGCCAATCGAGCAGCGAGCAGCGGCTCCGCTGGGACATTCCGTTCCCAGGGCTGGAGTCTCCTATGACCTGACCCCTCCCTGCCCCTGGCCAGAGAAAACATCAAACCTGAGATGGGGCAGGCGACTCAGCGAGCCTGTTCCCCCCTCACTGGCTCAGGCGCAGCCGCGATCAGGATTCTGCACAGCCTGGCCTGGAAGGGAGCAGAAACCAGCCCAGCAACCAGGCAGACTTTCTGCAAAGCAAGGGCTGGATCTGCCTGAGTCTCCAATGGGGGACCCGTCCTGTGGCCCAGGAGGGGAGTAGGGGGTGCCCTCCTGCCCCCACACCCCCTGCCCAGAGAACAGACCCCTGAAGCCAGTCAGTGACCTCAGCAGAAGCCGCTGGGCTGGCCTGCCACAGGGAGCTGGCACATTCCATTTTCCTTGGATGCCCCTGGGCAGGCTCCATACCTGCCAGGAGGACCCCAGCTGCTAATCAGGAAACCGTCTCAGAGGTCAGGCAGAGGGACCGCCCTGAGGGTCAGAATCCAGGAAGCCAGGAGGCCACCAATGCCAGTGGGACCATCTGTGCCACGGCCACTCAACTTTGCCAGCCCCCCCCATAGGGAGACAGCAACCTATAATTTTCACATGTCACAAGGTATTACTCTCGCTTTGCTTCAACCATTTAAAACTGTAGCCATGATCCTTAGCCTGCAGACGGTACAAAACCAGGAGGATCAGACTGGGGGCCAGGGTTGGCCAGTCCCAGCCTCGGGCACACAAGGCCTTGGTGAAGGCTCAGGCCATCGTCCTCACGGGACGAAGGCCCAACCCCAGGCAGGCCCAGGAGGGCTGCGGAGGTCAGGCGGCCGGAGCTCCCCCAGCAGTCCCGGGTGGTCCCACCCGCGGGCGTCGCATGGCCCTTACTCCATCTCCGTGCGCTCGGCCTCCTCAGGCGTCAAGTCCTCCTCCACACCGTAGTCCAGGATGGAGCCCACGCCGAAGGCCCTGTTGTGCTGGATCAGGGGCCGGATGGACCCTGGTCCTCGCCAGCCACAAACTGCCCGTAGAAGGTCATCTTCATTAGCATGTTGAACAACCTTTGCCCCAGAAGTTTCCTGGCAAGATGCAGCAGCTGGAAGGCAAGGGGAGCGGCTGTCTGGGGCCTCCTGGGCTCCTGGCCCCCGGCCCCCAGCAGGACTCCCTGCTTCCTTCTGGCCACACAAAGCCCTGACATGCCCCCAGGGGCCACACTCGGTGCAGGGCCCTGGTTTCACGGCCATACCACCCAGAATGGCTTGCTTCCTGCTCTTAGGAGCCAGCTGTCCCCAACTCCTCATCTGAGTTGGCCGGTCCCAGGCGCTGCTCTGACCCCTTCTCCTGCCCTGCAGGCTCACAGGTGACCCTGGAGGCACATGGCAGCCACCTGACCACCGCTGGGTGGATACAGTGACTGGCAGGCCCCTCCAGAAACAGCAGCGGTGGGTGAGTTCACAGCGTCATCTGTATCCACGCCTCGGCTGGGGATGACGGAGACTGGTGTGACTTCCTGGAGGCAAGCACCCAGAGCTTTCAATGTTTTGCTCACTGCTTATTCCAAGTCCCTAAAACACTGCCTGGCAAGGGGCTGGCCCTGAAGTGGGTGCTGAACAGACGAACACACAGAACTCCGAGCAGCACAGAGTCCCATGGAGGCAGCACGGGCCAGAAGTGAGCCGGGCAACCGCCCCCAGGGCCCAGGAGGTGACCACCCACGGGGGCCAGCGCGGGCTCGGCACAGTCACACGTCCACCGCAGGTCAGCAGCCCGGGCGTGCGGGCCCCCGGGGAAGACAGCTGCCACTCAGCTTTCTCCTCTACCCGCCAGCACCACATCCCACATTTCTGCCATCTTCATTCAAGTGGACCGAGCAGGTGCCTCGGGCCGAGCAGGTGCCTCCGGCCCAGCGCAGTTCTAGGCTGAGCGAAACAGAGGAGGGACTCCCCTCCTAGTTGCGGGGAGACCCGGAAGGTGGGAGGGGCAAGGTCCTTTACAGGATTCAGAATGAGGGCGAGGGGGTGCGGACAGGGCAAGAGGAGGGCTCTGCCAGGCAGGGAGGTGACAAGGCAGGAAGGAATCAGGACGGGGGGCAGGGGTGGCCGCTGGAGGACACACCCACCACCTGTCCAGGAAACCCTGTGCCACCTCCAGCTCCAAGACTGGGACAGTCTATGGTTTCTCAACCCCAATGAATAACAGAACCCCTGATCCTGTGGGGATCAGGCCTCAGGGAACCATCTTCAGTCCAAACAAAAGCATGGGTGAGTCACAGGCCTTCATCCCCAAACCAGATCAAACCAGAGTCACAGGCCTTCATCCCCAAGGCTGACACAGCTGCCCTGCGCCTGGCACTCCAACAGACACTCAAGGGGCCACATAGCACACCGAGGGCAAAGTTTTCTAGGCCATCACCTCTTCCCGTTGGCAGCCTCTGCCCAGTGTCTGGCTTTATTGCGTCTCATTGTTTTTATAAGGAAAATTGGAAATGGAAAGTGAAAGCACCAAGCTGGGAGAATGCAGCCTTCTCCTGCCTCCCAAGAGCCCCGGCCAGAAGTCAGGGAGTCTGTGGGCCTGGGCAGCCTCACTGAAGGGCAAGTCAGGTCTCCAACAAATCCGAGTTCAACCCAATGGCAGACGAGGCAGGATCAGGGACCTGAGAGTCAGCACTCTGCTGTCGGAAATCCCTGACATATAGGCCGATTCCGAGGACTGTCAGAAACACAGCGTGGACGTGGGCTGGCTGTCTGCTGTTGGGCTGGCAAGCTTGCCCACCCAGAGACACGTGGTAAATAACCTAGGTTGTACAGGCCACACAGTCTGTCCTAGCCACTCAGCTATTGTGGAGGAGCCCCAGCCAACACTCACTGAAGGAGCAGGAGCAGGGCTGATGCTGAGGTGTGATCCAGGGACCTCCTGGTCCCCTTGAGCCCCTGTGTGGTCAGGGGCAACAACACTGAAGGCCCCACCAGGTCCCACCTTGGCACGGGAGAGGCCAGCATGTCACAGAGGGCGATGGAAGCACTGGGGCAGGGCTGGCAATTTAAGCCCAGAGCAAAGAAGCCTGTAAGCTCGTCCTGTGCCCAGTGAGCCCTGTAGGCTTGTCCTGGTGCCCAGTGTGTCCTGTAGGCTCATCCTGGTGCCGTGTGCCCTGGGGTGGCTCCGCCCAAGACCAGGTAGCCCCACCTCTTCCCCAGCATCCTTCATGGATTTAGAAACATGCACCAGGAACGCAGATGCTGCAAAAGACTTAGAGATGCCTACAGGTGAGGACGGGTAAGACCAGTTTTCTCGCCTCCCTGCCCACACCCTTTTCCCCAGGCTCTCCCGGCGCTGGCTCACACCCAAGCACAAAGGCTTTCATCACAGAACACCTAGATGTTCTAAACCATTCGCAAAAAGTCCTCCCTGTGGGCAAGTGCGGGCCCCCATTGGGTCCAGAGCCAATGCCACAGCTCAAACTGGGTTCCTGCAAGCTGATACTCCCTGGGGCAGGAGCTGCACAGACCTGCACTGGCTGGGCAGGAGGAATTTCTGCTGCAGGCCAGACCACGAGAAGGACCAGGTCTGGGGAGCAGCCCACAAGCTCCACAGTCTAGTCTCCGCCCGTTTCCTCCAGCACCAGGCACCAAGGTCACCGTCACCAGCAGGACCACCAGCAAGGACGACAGTGGGACAGATCCCTCGGAGGGTGGGCAGGGCACCACCCACAGTGACTGGGCTCCTTGAGCAGGTCCCCAGGGCGCAGGCAGAGCACCTGGGGAGAAGCCACCTTGCTCTCCAGGCGCCCACAGTGCAGTCGGTCGAGGGGCACTGGCCCCAGGCAGATGCCCGAGGGACAGTGGAGCTGGCCTGTCTCTCCTGTCATCCCCCCAAGTGCCTGAGGACTCCAGCTGTGAGGGCTTCTCTGCTGAATCTGAACCTAGCCCTTCCAAACCACCCAGCTCTAACTCTGCCCTCGCCACGCACCAGTCGTGGCCTCACTTTCACCTCTGCCCAAGGGTGGCCAGGTGCTCCTCCTGGGTCCAATCTCCCTAAGCTCTCCCTGGAGCCAAGGTGCCCTCCACAGGCCTCACTGAGATGTCAATACCACCTGCAGGCAGAGCCTTCAGGACCCTCAGCACCAACTGGACCCTTGCTTTCAAATTGTTCCCAGGGTCACCCTGACCAACAGCGGCTAAGACACTTCTGCTTTTTAATTTCCCAAACCCCTCACACTTTTCAAAGTCATTGTACTCGAGTTTCGAAAGTCAGATATTTGAGCAGCTTCCCATTCTCTCTCAACACTGTCTGTTCACGATGGTCACGTGTGGGGACCCTAGCTTCCATGTACTCTGGGGTTCCAGGCTATGAGCGGCACACAGCCAGGCTACCTTTTCAGCAAAGCAGATGACATTCGATTTTAATCTCAAGTGAACACTGTATTACTGCAGGCACTAAACAGCTTAAACTTTAGACTGGTTTTTGTTTTCAGTTGCTATGGTGAAGAATTCGCCTGCAATACCTGACACCTGGGTTGGATCACTGGGTCGGGAAGATCCCCTAGAGTAGAAAATGGCACCCCACTCCAGTATTCTTGCCTGCGAAATTCCATGGACAGAGGATCTTGGCGGGCTACAGTCCATGGGGTCGCAAAGAATTGGACACGACTGAGCGACTGAACAACCACCCACGACGGATATGTAATAAAATTCAGTGCCCGAAAACTGCGTGCAGGAAACACCGCCCTTCCTAACTTCCCGGCCACGGGCGATGCTCCAGAGTGCCCGCTCTCCCCACTGAAGCCTCGTAACGGCTCCCAGACCGGTGAAGGTCCGCGGGACCCGGCCGCATCCCCGCCCCGCGGCCCCGCACACCTGCTCGTGACGCGCCAGCAGAGCAGGCGAGGCGCAGAGGCGCAGCACCAGCAGGCTGCGCGCCAGCTCCCAGCTGCGCCGGCTCCGGTACGCCTCCTGCGTGTTGCCGAAGTCCACGGCGGGCACCGGCGGCCGCGCGGTTTCGGCCGGCCCGCACACGGGCTCGGCTCCCGAGCCCGCGGCGGGCTGTTCTCGGGCCGCCGGCGCCGTAGACAGCGGGGCGCGGCGACAGAGGCGGAAAGCTGGACCCACGACGTCCGCCGGAGACCCATGGCTGCTGTCCGCCCGAGCCGGGGTTGCCTAAATAGGCGCCCCGGCCCCGCCCCCGCCAGTCTCCGCCCCGAGTTCCGCGCCACGCCCCTCCCCGAGGCTCCGCCCCCGCGCCCGGCGCGAGCGGGCCTTTAGCAGGCCCTCACCACCGAGCCATTCCACGTGTACCCGAGTCCCGCCTTCTCAGCGGGAGGCTGAGCCGCAGAGAAGACCCCGCCTGCTTGGCTGACTTCCCTGGCTCCTCCAGCTCTGCTGGAGCGCACCCTGCACACAGGCACACGTGCACATCTGGGCTTTGAGACCCTGGGTCTGTGGAGAATCTGGGAAGGCGAGGGTGATGCTGCTTCTCCTCCAGTGTAAAGGCGCTTTGGGAAACCCTCTCACCGACCGGTCCTCTCTCTGGCCGAAGGCTCGAGCGCTGAAGGAGTATTGCCAACTCCCTTCTCTCCCGCCCTCCGGGTCCCACAGCCCACACAAGGAGCAGGCGTGGACCACCAGGCTCACCCTGGACGGCCTGACCTGTCCAGCACTTGGGGACTGCGTGACTGTGCGGTGGTCCTGTGTGTCACAGAATCTTCAGCAGCACCATTCCAGGCTTCTCTGCGCCAGACTCTAGCAGCACCCCTCCCCCAGACCTTGCTAATGTCCCCTGGGGGCCCCATCATCACGCCCACATTGATGGAGGCTTCTCAACTTTGTCACGGGCCTCTTTCCCGCTTCCGCTGTTGGAGCTGAAGACAAAAAAGGAGAGACACTGGGTACAGGCGAGTCAAGGCCCAAGGGTCAGGGACTTGAGGGTCCTTCCATCAGCTCAGAAACTTGGCTCCCCTGGGGGTCGCGTGGGGGTCCAGGAGGGGAGACCCCACACTCCCAGAGCAGGGGGCCCAAGTCCGATCCCTGGTCAGGGAGCTAGATCCCTCATGCTGCATTTGAGACCCAGTGCAACCAAAGAAAGCGATATTAAAAAGAAAGAAAGAAAGAAACTAGCTCCCCAAGAGTAGGCCAGCCTTGCGAGCTGGCTGTGGCCAACAGACTGACCCATTTTCCTTTCATGGATAAGCTTCCCTCCTCCCCGAAACCCTTCAGGAACTCCCTGCTGCTATCCAGAGAAGGTTGCTGGTTCAGCCGGGGTCACCGGCCCCCAGAGGCCAAGCCCCCCTACTCCCACCTTACCTCTCGCCATGCTGGTCAGTCTGCCAGGCCCTCCTCTGAGCTCCGGGTCACGTGAGGGCTGTCCGCTGCTCTCGGCCACCTGTGCCCACCGCCCGCCCCTGCACCCAGCCCCCTCCCTCTGTCCCCCTCCTCCTCAGGGCCCATTAGCAGGCACACACATCCCGAGCTGGGCACTGGCTGGACCCCAGCTCCCTCCTCTTGCCCTTGACACCCAGGCACCTGTGTACTCCTGCAGCTGCCTCTTAATGTGTCTTTTTTGAAGGAAGGAGCGTGTCTGATGTGGGAAGTCTGACGCCGGGCTCCAGGCTGGTGACAGGGTTGGAGACTCGTCCTCTGGGCCCCACCCTGAATCCTGGGTTGCCCTGGAATGCGTCTAGCCCTTGCCTGGCACCCTGGCTCTGGCTTTCCATGCAAACGCCCCACTGGTGCCAGTCTCTCCTCAGCTGAACGCACCCAGCTGGTCCAGGCTGTGTTCCCCCAGGAACACCTGCACCCAGTTACCAGGAACACCTGCACCCAGTTACACCAGACTGGCCCTCTGCGTGTGGCCAGGGCAAAGTGCAGCTTGTGTTAGGAGCCAGGTTTGGGGGTTCGTTGGCATCCTGGGGTCCCACAGCTCACCGCGCTGAGAGTGGAGAAGACTGATCACACACACATTTGGGCAAAATGACGGCACATGTGAAATGCCAGGTCCGCTCACAGGCTGCACTTCCTGTGCCCCTGTACTCCGACAGCTCCACTCTTGCCTGACTCAGGAAATAGAGGGTAGAGTCCAGGGCGAAACACAGCTGACAAAGGAGAAGTCCAGCCAAATCACAGATAAGGCAGCACAGACGTGCGGCCATCAGTGCTGGGCCCGGCACCACGCCCCAGCCACCCGGGCCAGTCCCCCAGGGCCTGCCTCCCGCACGGGGGTCACGCTGGGTTCGCCGTCCAGTGTCACCTCTGGGTTCCCACCTTCCAGCTCTGGTTCCCATCGCCCAGCTTAGCTGAGGCGGATCTCAAAGGGTCAGACCCCTGGGATCTCAGCAGTGTGGCCGTACAGTCAGCCCCAGGGAAGGGCCCGTCAGAAAGGCCGAGGGGTCCAGGAGGGAGCAACTGGGTGACGACTCCAGCAGGCAGCCAGCCCAGCGGCTCAGGATACCCACCCACCCATCTCTGCCACGCCGTGCGCCCGGCTCTTCCCAGAGCGCACGGCCTCTGGGAGCCTCCTGCTCCCTGTTGCCTCCTACCAAAGCCTGGGGAGCACTCTGTTTCCACATCTTCGGTGAGCAGGTCGTTGACACTCTGTCAAAGTTACTATTTTTCCCACTGCTTCTTACCCACGTTTCCTGAAATATTGGTCTGCCCAAATCACAGCTCCGTGTCGGAACTCACTCTGATTTATGACAGTTTGCTGCTTTGCTCTGCACCCATTTCTACTGATATATCTGCTGTCTGCACACAGAGGAATTCGTTCACATTTGTTTAATTTGGGGTTTGTCTTCCTCTTATCAGCCTGTACCAAACAGTGCCAGTATTTGCTCCCCCGGAGTGTAAATTCTATCCTGGGTATATCATCCCCTTATCCACTCCCTGCTGGCACTCCTGGATTCTTCCCGCGCTCTCTTTCTCTCTGGGATTTTTCTCAGCCACTACAATGCGACTGCGTGCCCTGATGCTGAGACTCTGCTCCATTGCAGAACACACTTCTGTGTACCTGGGCGCCACTCTTCACCCCTCAGCCGCTCTGTCTGGTGACTTCCAATCACTCGTGCACACGTGTGCTTGTCACTCTCTCAGGCCTGGCCAACTCTTTGTGACCCCATGAACTGCAGCCCGCCTCAGTCCATGGGATTCTCCATGCACCAATACTGGAGTGGGTTGCCATTTCCATCTGCAGGTGATCTTCCCGACCCAGGGATCAAACTCATGTCTCCTGCGTTGGCAGATAGATTTCTTTACTACTGAGCCAGCAGAGAAGCCCTTCACCATGTGCAAGGAAAGGCATTCAGATTCCCCAACCCTGATTCTTTTTATGTAAACACTGTCTTCTACGTGCTGGCAAGCATAGCAGTTACAGCCTTCCACCCAGGGAGCTGTGATTGCTGACCGGGTTTATGCAGGAGAAACTGAGACCCAGCAGGGAGGGACAACCTGCCTAGGGACCACTGCAGGATCAGAAGGGAGGGTCACCACACCAGACTGGGTGTCTGCAGGCCAGGGAGGCAGGCATGTGGGGCACCTGCCCTGGCTCAGGCCTTGAAGGGGACCTGCAGCCCCCGGTATCAGCAGGAAGGGCGTGAGAATGGAGCCAGGCTACTAAGCCTATGCATCTGAGGTCAGCGAAGGGCCTGCCCAGGGAGAGGGCCATAGGCGCAGCTGCAGACACCTCTAACAGGACAGGGCGAGCATGTCGTGTGAAGAAAGGCCAGAATGACGTGGCAGGGAAACAGCAGCCAGTGATGACCCAGTTCAGGTTGCATCCCGGGCACACCTGTGCCAGGAGCTCAGAGACTGTGTGAGGAGGCCACAGGCCATGGCTCTGGGCCAGAGAGGTCTGGGACTCCTTCCGCCAGGAAATGAGAGTGATAGTCCCGCACCCCGCCTCTGCTGTTGGGATCACTGTTAAGATTCAGTGGGTTCTGAGGGTGTTTGGCACAAGCCCTGGGCCCACCAGAAAACCCGGAGCTCTGCTCTCCTAGCTGCAGGTGGCCCCTGGGAGGGCTGGAGAAGCCTCAGAGACCAGGTCTCCCATAGGCCAGGGGGAACACAAGGATCCCAGGGCTTACTAATGAGCAAGCGGCAGGCGGGGCTCCTCTGTGCAAGGGGATACCCTGCCCCCATCCGTCCCAGGGCCGTGAACCTAGAAGTGCCCCTCACCCAGAGCTTCCTGCGTGATGGTCTTTCCCCAGGGGCGACAGCTGGGCACCAGGGCCTGGACTTTGTGGGCGGCCAGCAGGTCCTGGGCCAAGTCTCAGAAGCAAGGCCATCCAGCGAAGCTGTGACTTCAGTCCCGGCCCCCACCGCACTGCAGCCCTCCCTGGGTGCCCCCCACACCCCATGAGCCTGAGCAGGATGTGAGAGACATGCCACCTGGTCCCCTAGGGTTGACCAGAAGCCGGGACTCTTGGTGACACTGGGCCAGCCATGCCCTTTGTATCCAGCCCAGTGATGGTAACGCCAGCCCCATCCGGCTCCTCCAGGGGGCCCGCTTGGCTTCTCCAGGGACGAGGGTGCCGCTAGAGACAGCTGCTCCAGTGGTATCTGCGAGTGCCTGGGCCCAGTGCGGTCTCCCGGGAGGGGTGCAGCAGGACAGACACAGCCTTGCTCCTCTATATGCCTTCCCGCTTGGAGCTTTTCATCCCAACAGGCAGAGTGACTTCTGTGGGTAAAAAACTATTTTGAGGGACTTCCCTGGTGCCTACAGAGGCCACGGACAGGGGTGAAAGTGGGGCAGGAACGAGTGAATCGAGGAGGCCAGGGCTGGGTGAGCGAGGAGGCCAGGGCTGGCAACTCTTGTCTTGTGTGGTAACGTCTTCGTGTCAATTGCCCTTCTTTATCAAGAATCGCCATCCTTTTTTGCAAAAGTAAACATGTCATAAAATACTGTGTAGCTTCTATTGTGGTGTGTAATAATCAGCGTGGGTCAAAGATGGACACATGGGCCCCTGGCCGGCCCCTCACCAGCTCACCAGGCTCACCAGGGCTCTGTGGAGGTTGGTTTGGTCGGGGTGCAGGCACAGGCCTGGACTGTTTCTGGGTCACTGTTCAAGGCCCCCAGCTCCTGTCTGGATCCATCCCCGTGCACAGTCAACAGTTCTATTCCAGCTGGGCCAGGAGCCCGACCGCCACAGGGCATGCAGGCCCAGGTGAGGAGCGCCCCGGGCTCCCGCGGGGGAGGTGCAGGGGCTTGGGCCCCGGCTGCGGCTGCTGGTAGTGCCCTAGCCCAGCACTGATTTCCCTTCCTGCTCCGGCCGCACTTTGAGGTCGGGCCCAGCTGTGCATACCTCCGCGTACTCCACATGCTGACCTTGGCCTCCCTGCCCCCGGCAGACCGCACAGTCCTCCTGTGCAATGTGCCACCTCCTAGGGAGGCCAGCACGCAACCCAGGGCACAGACAACCCAGCCCCCGAACGTCCATGCAGATACCATGTCGCAGAGAGTGGTGCACATGGGCCTCCCCTCCTCAATTACTGTGTAAACACGAATGAGGGAGATGGGGGCCACAGGAGCAGAGAGCTGTGTGCTCCGTCCACTCTAGAGAGGCTGCAGGGACACAGGAGGCTCTGGGAGCTGGCTGCCTTCCTCCTCCCAGGCACAGAGTGGGGAATGAGGTGCCCACCCCAGGTGAGCTCAGCAAGCTCCCTGGGCCCTAGGCCAGGGCAGGCTGCAGGGCTCGGTGGGCAGGCTCCAGCTCTAGGCCATAAGGACGTCAGCTGGGGGGTCCTGGTGAGGATGGGGGCCCAGAGGTGCAGGATGGCTGATGAGAAATGCAACACAGACACATACACACATTTACACACACACACACACACGTACACGTGCATGCCTACATGTACACACAGATACTCATACACAGACACATTTATACACACATACATATGCATACACGTACATACACATACATACTCATGCACATATATATACACACATTTACAAATACATACACACATGCATATACACACACACTCATACAGATATACACACACATAACACATATTCATACACATACACATGCATATACACACACATGCACATATTTACCAACACACATACACATGCATCTACATGCACATACTCATACACTCATACACATACATACTCACATACACACATTTATACACACATGCATATGCATATACACACATACTCATACACACATTTACATACACGTGCATGCACACAGATACACACAGATACTTATACACACATACATATGCATATATACACACATACTCATACACACACATTTACAAACACATACACACACTCATACACATATACACATACATAGTCATACACATACACATGTGTATATACATACATGCACATATTTACCAACACATGTACACATGCATATACACACTCATACACACATACACATGCATATACATGCACATACACACATACTGACACACACATACACATTTACACACACATACACACATATACATACACATACACACATATACATGTACAGACTCATACACATACATACATGTACACACCCTCATACACATACATGTACACACTCACACACATAAACACATACATGCACACATACTCATACGCACGCACGCATACACAATACTTAACAGAGTCCTGAGGCGCCCCCACTTCTGCCTTAGTCTCCCTCCCACAGTCCAGGAGCCTCTCTCTGGACCACCCAGGCCTTACTCTTAGCCTCTCAGTACTTTACAGGTTTTGAACAAGCTGGTTTCCTTTCTTTTTAACAAGATTTCTTCATTGATTTTTGGCAGTGCCGGGCCTCCATTGCTGTGCAGGCTTTTCTCTAGTTGGGGTGAGCGGGGCTGTCCTTCTTTGCAGAGTCCAGGCTTCTCATTGCAGAAGCTTTTCCAGTTGTGGAGCACAGGCTGTAGGGCACGTGGCCTTCAGTAAGAACCCTGGAGTGGTAGCCATTCCCTTCTCCAGAAGACCTGCCGACCCAGGGATCGAACCATGGTCTCCTCCTGCACTTCAGGCAGGTTTTTTTACCATCGGAGCCACCAGGGAACCTGAAGCCTGGCCCTTGCACCTCCTGGTGTGTTTTCTTGGTGTCCAGGCCCTTTGAGCCTGCTGAAGGCCAGGGCTGGCCGGCAGAGGGCAGCAGAGGCCGTGCAGCCTCCTCACAGACAGCCCACCCACTTACAAATGAACAGAGCCCCTGACCAGCCCACGCATAGCCCCTTCCCCGCACAGAGCAGAGGCCATCTGCCTGGTCCAGCCAGCCGGCTGGCAGGGTCACCCCCGGACCTGCTGTCCCGTCACTGAATTTCCTCGCTGCACTCACTCGCTCTGTGCCTGTCTGCACCCCGTTTCACAATGCCTACTCATCCAGGCTCAGAGGCCTGAGGTCTCCAGTGGGCACAGGGCAGCAAACACGGCTCCCAGCCTCGGAGGGAGGGGCAGAGGCTGTGCCTGGGGAGAGTCCAGCCACACGGAGTCTGGCAGGGAGGTGGCATTGAGGCCTGGGAGGCATTGAGGGCTCCTGGCCTGAGCTTGGGCTCCCTGGCTCCCAGACTTCACCTTGCTGCCCCTCGTCTCTGCACGGGAGCTGACGTGGGATGGAAGTGTCAGACTGATGTGGTGGGAGGACGTCCTCGGTGGGGCTGGTGGGGGTCTGGGGGAACCAACGGGCAGGTGGAAGCCTCAGCCCTTTCTCAGAGCGCCAGGAGCAATTGGGGCCTGTCTGGGCAGGAGCCCTGCAGGGGTGGGCAGTGAGCACAGGCCAAGGTGGTCTGGGAGGGGGTCTCAGTTCGAAGAGCATGGTCCTCCAGGCCCACTGAGCTGGAGGGCCCCCCTTCAGAATGGGCAAGGTCCCCTGGGGAGAAGGAGCCGTGAGCTGGCCACCCAACCGCGTGGCCCATCCAGGCCCACCCACATGCCCTCCCTTTCCACGTGGTCCTGCCTGGCTCCCAGGAGCCCCCACTCCCCTGTCCTTGGGCTCAGACCCGAGTTGACACTTGGGTCTCCCCCAAACCGACCCAGAGGCCATAGGGAGACCCAAACCAGTACCACAGGGCCAGATTAAAGAGATGATCTGAGGGGTGTGAGGGATGCATTAGGGGTGTATGTGGGGTGTGTGAGGGGTGTGAGGGCTATGAGAGCGGTGTGGGAGTGTGAGGGATGTGTGAAGGTGTGAGGGTGTGATGGGTGTGTGAGGGGTGTGAGGGAATATATGAGAGTGTGAGGGGTGTGTGAAAGGTGTGTGGGATGTGTGAGGGGGGTGAGAGGTGTGGAGGGGTGTGTGAGGTGTGTGA
>SJYC01079360.1:0-14107 GCA_006408675.1 Madoqua kirkii | reverse complement strand
TGGCTTCCCAGTAGCCTCCCCAGACCTGGATGGAGGGGACCCGGATGTTTTTTAAAGTGCAGGGAAACCCCTGCCTCCTGGGGATGGTTTCTGGGCAGCCCCCAGGTCTCTGGGTCAGCGTCTCCCTGGCCTATATCCTTTGCACACAGCTGCTCAGGGACGGGTGTGAGTGCTGAGGGGCGCCCGGGCCAGGCAGGGCCGGCAACTGGAAGCAGGGCGGGACAGCGGGTGCAGCAGAAGCAGGCAGGGCGCCCTCCAGCCTGACGTCCAGGGCTGGGGGGAGTGGCGAGCGCCAGTGGCCGGGCGGGCTTGAGGGGGTCTGTGTGGGACTCCCGGCATCCCGCCCACCCTAGATTCTCCCAGCTCTGTCCTGCCTCAGGGCCTTCGCTCTTGGGCCAGGCCCATCCCAGTCTCCTTCTCTGAGAGGCCCCTTAGGTGGCAGCTGAGTTCAGCCACGTTGCCACATGCCCTGCACCCATTCTAGTGAGCACGCCCTGCTGACCCCGAGGCCTCTGGGCGGCTTCTCAGGCTGGGTGGGCCCTGCCTGTGGCTGATTTACCCCCATGACTGATTGCTCTGCCCTCTGGGATGGGCCAGGGGGGCTGGGGCTGTGAGGGCTGGTGCTGGCCACGGGGCGCTGGGCACAGCCTCCAGAGCTTGGCGGACCTGTCCAAGAACAGCCCCACTCCCCGCACTCTGTCCCCGTAAATGAAAGGCCCCTTCTCCTCCCAGCCTCGCGCTGCCGCAGCCGGCTCACTCAGCCCTTTGTGCCCACACGTTGCCATGGAGATGGGATTCAAAGCCCTGGCACTTCAAGGCTTTCCCTCCTGTCCCGGCGGGCCACTGGGGGAAGCCGGGACACTGGTGTCTCATACCACCTCCTCTCCATCCCGTGAAACGCCGGGCTTGGCCAAGACTGGCTCCCACTGCTTCTCCCAGGATCTTATTCAGAGCAGGGGACACAGGCCTGGCGGCCCCGACTCCCGCAGTCTCTCTGAAGCCCAGGAGGCGCTGGGCACGTGGGCACCATGGGGGTGTGAGCAGTGGAGCGGACGCGCCCTCCTCACTCTCGGGCAAAACCACCATGTGCACAGGGCATAGCTGTGGAGTGCCTACAGAGTCGTGAGGCTCAGGCCATGCACGCCCACAGCAGGCACGGTCCGGGGCCCCTGACCCCAGACCACCTGCCCCCTTCCGGTCTGCAGGTCCACTGTGCACCCCGATGCCGGGGGCCAGCATGAGGAACTCCGCCCATGGCAAAGGTCATGAGGAAGGAAGCTTGGCATACGCAAAGGCATGATCAAGCCTCAGGAAACCCCCTGTTCCCGAGCATCTACCCCAAAACCAGAGTCTGTTTTGTGCTCTCACCTACACCTCTGACTTTACAGGGGGCTCTCCCCCATCACCATTTCTCTCGGAGAAGGAGTTAACTTGCAGCTCCAGTTAATAAAAATTCCTGGGCGTGACAAGAGTGTTTCGACTTAGGAACTCCTCTGAAGTTTATCTAGCCCACCTGTATAGGTTCGCCTGGCCACGTGTGATTGTTTACAGCCTCCTGACGGTGAGAGGCACGAGATGTTTTAGTCTTACTAAAGGCAAATTCTTTCCGGAAGGTAGAAATTATTGGTATAGTGGGTTGGCTAGGAATTATATTGGTGAAGGGTTTTTCATTTGTTGTGCCAATAATTGCTGCTAATTCCCTGTCCTGGGTGTGACAAGGGTGTCTCAGGTCAAACCTCTCTGCTGGCAAAACTAGCTTGTGTGACAGGATTATCCATACTCCTGCCACTACCCACATGATTGTTTACTACCTCTCAACCATAAACAGCACAGAGAATTTGGAGTATTTTGAAAGTCTTAATTAGCTTAGGGCTTTTCTCATTGTTGAGTCAATGATTACCAGGCCTTCATATCCTTAGGCACCTGGGAATATATTAATCAATGTACTTGGAATATAGAAAAGGAAATATAGTAGTTTTTGAGGTTAGCAATACTAGACTTTTTGAGTTAATGAATTTTCTCTTTTGTTATAGATCATTGTACTTTGTTATAAATCACTGTGTCCTTGCTAACCTCTCAACCATAAACAGCACAGAGAATTTGGAGTATTTTGAAAGTCTTAATTAGCTTAGGGCTTTTCTCATTGTTGAGTCAATGATTACGCCAGGCCTTCATATCCTTAGGCACCTGGGAATATATTAATCAATGTACTTGGAATATAGAAAAGGAAATATAGTAGTTTTTGAGGTTAGCAATACTAGACTTTTTGAGTTAATGAATTTTCTCTTTTGTTATAGATCATTGTACTTTGTTATAAATCACTGTGTCCTTGCTACGTAAAAATGTAACTTTATCACTATCTTAAGACTAAATAGATCGTAAGGGGAACATTGGTGAAGGGTTTTTATTTGCTGGGCTGATGTTTGCTGCTAAATTTCCATATTCCCTGCTCTTATAATGAATATAACTAGCATATCGGAAAAATAAGTATTAACCTTTAAGATTGATCATGTTAATCTTGGGCTAAATAAATTACTTTCTTGACTGTAACTCACTACACCCTCACCCTATAGGAATGCAACTTTATTTGGAGGGTGGAGCCTGGTTTAAGACGAAACACCCTTGAAAAAATAAGTTTTTTGGTTATCAGAAAGAAAGGGTTGTAAATGTCAGCAGGCCTCATGGCCAGAAGATGATGTAAAACCCCTAAGACCTTTTTTTAATGTAAAGCACCTGATTTTGATAAAGGTCAGGACTGCTGACCCCCACGTGACTCTATTCATCCCTATATGTAACAAAAGGTATATAAGAAAACCTGAAAAATAAAGAAGTGGGATCAGTTCCTGGAAAGAGTGACTCCCCCATGTCATTCTTTCTTGCTCCCTGTTTTTCTGGCTGAATTCCCATCTAGAGCATGGATGCTATTCCACATAGACCAACTTATTTAGCCTCTTTTTCTCCACTTATTTTCCTACTACACTATCCATTTCTAATCTATCTATATATCTGTAATTAAATATGTATTTTTCCAAGGACACCAACTCTGTCCCCACCTTCAAATCACCCTGGATCCACCGGGGCTGGACCCCAGCAAGTGGTGCCCGAATGAGTCCAAGTCACCCCACTCACGGCATCTCAGGGTCTTTCTCCACGGCCTGAACACCACTCACACTTCATCTCCCCATAGTCTACCCTCTAATCACCTCCTCAGACTTGTGCAACTGCAAATGTCCACAACAGAACTTTCTGGTTGTGGCCACTGCCCTCCTGGCCCCTGGCATGGCGTGGGGAGCTGGCCCTTTGGGGTGCCACCTGCTCACTGTGGCCCTCGGGGGCATCTGGGACAACCTCGAGGCTCAGTGGTCCCCTCCACCTGATGGAAGCAACCATCAGCCCTCAGACACCTATCCCCAGACATCAGGGTGGGGGGCTGGGCTCTGTGGGGGCCTCACAGCTTAGGAGGAGACCCTGCCCATGTGTCCAATCCAGGCAGTCTGGAGAGGTCGACCCAGCAGGGACCTCACTGACTGCCTCACACCCCACAGCAGGCTGGCTGGTGAGGGTCTTCGTGGGAGTTTACAGTGGGGGGACGGGAGCCAGGCGGCTTCCCAGAACCCACGGGGCCGCGCTCTGCACCCGCCGTCCCTGGCCAGCCCTCACCCCCACAGGGAACACTGAGGGGGCCAAGGTCCCAGCCCCTAGAGCAAGCAAGGGGTGTGAACACAAAGCGCGGAGGGCGTGTAGGCTGGGACCCCGCGACAGGGCCCAGCCCCCGGGCAGTCCTCCTTCCGTGTTTAACGGGCAACTCCTGGGAGCAGGCACTGCCTTCTGCAAAGAGCCTGGGGGGCTCTGGTTTCCCTCGTCACGACCAGGAGATGCCGGCACAGAAGCCAGGAGATGCCCACGTGGGGCCTGGTGCTCTGTAGGCCAGTCCCAGCAGAGAAGGGCCCTGGCCACCTCCCGGGACTGCCCACTGTGCCCCAGGTCCCCAGACGAGGGCTTCCAGTGGTTGTAGGCATCGTGGGGCCAGGTCAGGGCTCCAGGCTCCAGGAGAGCCCCTGGTGAGGCCTCTGGCTGTGGAAGGAAAGTGGGGCAGAGGCTGGAACTGACAGAGCCTCGGCATGTGAGGTCCTAAGGGCTGGCTCACAGCAGTCAGTAACAGCGGGGCCCTCAGCCTCTCTTCACTCCTGGAGACAAGCGCACGGACACTGCCTGGCTTGAGCTTTGGGCACCCAGGCCCAGCGGAGGGGCAGCTTCCTGCAGCAGAGCCCTGCTGGCCCTCCCCAGCAGGTGGGCGTGGCCGGGCAAGCCCCAATGCGCACAGCCGACCTTCTCGACCCCCGAGATTCTCAGGAGCCACCCAGCCCCTGTCCTGCCGCAGGGGCCCCAGTCTGGCAACAAGGCCGCCACTCACGGGGGAAGGACAGAGCTTTGGGCCATGGGGTGGGCAGGGGCGACCTCTGTCTGTCTGCCCCTCAGGCCTGGTGTCACCCAGCTCACCCTGCTTTCTACAGAAGAAACTGAAGGAGCCACACCCCCAGAGGAGGAGGGGGAGGACCCAGCCCACGGCCCCAACCCTCTGGGAGCTCAAAAAAGGCCAAGCCGGGCTGGGTGCTGAGTGCAGAGTGAGACCTGGCCCAACTCGGAACCCACCACCAGGCCCAACGGTCACACCCACCAGCCCGCCCCACCCCGCCCCTGCCCGGAAAAGCAGTTCAGCGGGTGCTGGGGGGCGTGGGGAAGGGGCAGCATTGGTGAGGAGAGGGCAGCACGGGCTGGGCCCGGCGGGGAGGAAACAGGTAGTCCAGGAGGGAGGGTCCTCCCGCTCCCTCCTATCGACCCCACACATCTTTTTCGAGAAGCGTTATCTGTTTATTCTTGGCTGTGCTGGGTCTCATCGCTGCACGAGCTTTCTCTCCTCTCTCCTTGCAGAGCACGGGTGTCTCCGTGGGGTGGCCTCTCTGGCTGCAAACACGGGCCGTGAGGCATGCAGGCTTCAGCGGCTGTGACTCCCGGGCTTAGCTGCTCCAAGACACATGGGGTCTTCCTGGACCAGGGATCAAACCCATGTCCCCAGCACTGGCAGGTGGACTCTCCACCACTGAGCCACCAGGGGAGCACCCCCATCTCTTCTTCTTTTTTCATATAAACTTTAAAATTTCAGAACAGTCTTTACATTTAGAGGACCAAGAGCACACCACAGGGCGCTCCCATGCGGCGCCCACCCGGTTCCCTGTTGTTAACATTCTACTTAGGCCGTGCGATCAGTGAACCGATATTGACACGCCACTGTTACCAACTGCAGCCTACACTCCGTTCTTCTTTCCTCCGTTTTTTACCTGATGCCCTTTACCCACTGAAGGAGCTGCCTCGGAGTCCCTGAAACTGCTCAAGAACAAAGGGACGCAGAGGTATGGTTCATCACCGGGGCCCCCAACGGACCGAGCATTGGGGGCTCGCGGGAGTCAGGCCTAGCGGGGCGGAGAGTGACCCCCGCCCACTCACCAGGCTGTGGGTTCCCCCTCCTCGCTTCCTGTGCACGAGGGTGCCCTCCTGGGCCTCAGTCCCCCATCTGTGGCCTGGGCCAGGCTGCGGCCACGTCTGCGCCATGCTCAGCACCCGATGCGGGTGCGGCTGTGATCCACGCTCCTGGGGCTGGACTCTCCTTCCTGGGAGCCCGGTCCCCCACACGGGGTCTCCCCATTCTGGGGCCTGGGTGGGGCACAGCCTGCTCCCCGAGGGTTGCACGGGAGGCGCTTCCGACGGGGCAGCTGAACAGCCTCTGCAGGCGTCTCCCCCAGTTCTCAACCCCTTCCCGCCTCCATCAGCCTCCACTGAAAAGATGACCTTTCCCCCCTAAAGGCTCTGCCAGGCCAAGACAAGCTGCTGAGAGATGGACAAGGGAGACCATGCTCAGCTGCGGGAGAGCAGGTCCCGCCTGGCTCTGGTTCCCAAAGTGCAGCCCCAGGGGCTAACCAGCTCTCCAGCAGGTCAAGCATCCCCTCACCGTTCATGGGTACAAAGTGGATCCCTGAGGAGAGAACAGTCAGCCTTAGCTGCCCCGGCCCAGCACTCAGGAGCAGCTATGACTCTTCCAGGCAGCGCTCCTAAATTACCCACCTCTTCTCCAAACGAGACTGTTGTCTCCGCACCTCCCATGGACAGCCCCATATGGTATCTGCAAAGTCAGGGACACTGCCAGGGAGGTTGCTCCCCCTACATCCCTCCTGCCTGCCCCTCGCTTGTTAATTGCACCTCCTAAGAAGTTAGTGTCACCCCATTTCAGCAACAGGGGCCTGAGGCTGGAAGGGCAAGGGCCTGCCTGGGGACACGCCACCAGCTGATGGGAGCCCAGGGTCTGCCGGCCCGTGACAAGTGGGCATGGCTGGGATGTGACACAGCGGTGCGGGCAAAGTCGACAGGACCCCCGAGGATAAGTAGTGGCCCTCCTGGAGGTGCTAGGGGTGCAGGGCCTCCACAACCCTGTCAGTCTGGCCCTGCGGCTGAGAACTGGGCCCGCGGGATGACATACAACCTAGGGCAGGTCTCGCTAGCCCCACGCCAGTGAGGACACGGGCAGATGGCAGGGCGCCTGGTGTGGGCTCCACATGGCTGGGCACCAGGAAAGCCCCTGCCCGCTGCCTGCCACAGCTGGAATGAGGGGCACTTGGGCTATTCGCAAATAACGATTTACTTTCTGTTGTTAATGGATCTCCAACCTGAGATGTGGATAAAAGGGGCCCAGGAGTGTGTGTCCCTCTCATTCCGTCTCCAAGCATCTGACGGCCCAGCCCCACCTGAGGGTGACCCCTTTACGTCCTCACCCCCAGCCCTCTATGCAGGCGTGCCCTCTCTCACAGGACTTCCCCTGTAGCTCAGTAGGGAGAAGTTAGTGTCACCCCATTTCAGCAACAGGGGCCTGAGGCTGGAAGGGCAAGGGCCTGCCTGGGGACACGCCACCAGCTGATGGGAGCCCAGGGTCTGCCGGCCCGTGACAAGTGGGCATGGCTGGGATGTGACACAGCGGTGCGGGCAAAGTCGACAGGACCCCCGAGGATAAGTAGTGGCCCTCCTGGAGGTGCTAGGGGTGCAGGGCCTCCACAACCCTGTCAGTCTGGCCCTGCGGCTGAGAACTGGGCCCGCGGGATGACATACAACCTAGGGCAGGTCTCGCTAGCCCCACGCCAGTGAGGACACGGGCAGATGGCAGGGCGCCTGGTGTGGGCTCCACATGGCTGGGCACCAGGAAAGCCCCTGCCCGCTGCCTGCCACAGCTGGAATGAGGGGCACTTGGGCTATTCGCAAATAACGATTTACTTTCTGTTGTTAATGGATCTCCAACCTGAGATGTGGATAAAAGGGGCCCAGGAGTGTGTGTCCCTCTCATTCCGTCTCCAAGCATCTGACGGCCCAGCCCCACCTGAGGGTGACCCCTTTACGTCCTCACCCCCAGCCCTCTATGCAGGCGTGCCCTCTCTCACAGGACTTCCCCTGTAGCTCAGTAGGGAAAGAATCTGCCTGCAGTGCAGGAGACCTGGGTTCGATCCCTGGGTCGGGAAGATCCCCTGGAGAAGGGAATGGCACTTCACTCCAGTGTTCTTGCCTGGAGAATCCCATGGACAGAGGGGCCTGGTGGGCTACAGTCCATGGGGTCGAGAGAGTGAGACAAGACTTAGTGACTAAACCACCACCACCTCTCTCACAACATGAGTCTCTGAGCCTTAATGGACTCTGTTGCCCTGTCAGAGGGTCAGGAGACAACATCTCACTGTCATTTCTTTTTTAATTTTTGGCCACACCACGTGGCATCTGAAACAAAGTACATGTGATCTTAGTTACCTGACCAGGGATTGAACCCACAGCCCCTGCAGTGGGTGGTGAAGCCTTAGCCACCAGATCACCAGGGAAGTCGCTCATCCCACCGTAATTCACATTTGCATGCTTCTTATTTTGAGTCAGATTGAGCCTGTTTTGATGGACTAATGTCATATCTTGGTCATTTTCCTCTTGAGCTGTTGGTCTTTTCCTAACTGATGGGTGAGAATTCTTTGAATGTAACAGAAAGTGTCTTTTTGTGAGGTGAGTCGCGGATATTCCCACAGTATGCTGTTTATCTTTTTTTCTTGTGCTCCCCCACTCACTGCCAAGCATCTGCCTTTTATTTTCACAAGGTTGGATATATCCATCTCTGGTTTTTGTGTAATTCTTGGAATGATTCAGTTTACAGGGTTTTCTCCTTCTTCTTCTAGTGGTTTTGTGGTTTTCATACTTTTTAAAGCTGTAGTCCGTTTGGAGCTTGTTTCAGTATCAGGAGTGGGGCAGGGAATCCAAACATATCCCCCAAATGTCTGTTTAGTCGTCCTAAAATGATGTATTTGTTATATATTTTGAATTATTTATTGGATAATCCGTTTCTCCTCCTGGATCTCACCTGCTCCCATCTCACATTCGCACGGAAGCTGCTTTCTGGGCTTTTTCTTCCATCATCTGACTGACTGTCCATGGGCTGTGTTAATTGCTGTGTTCTGGAGTGTATTTTCGGATCCCACATGGCCTGTCTCCCTCAGTATGCTTATTTTAAATCTTTTCCCTGGGTTTCTTTGCTTGCTCAGAATTACTTGGCAGGACAGGCTAGAGAGACCCAGTGGCCGGAGCAGGTGGGCGGCACTGGGCAGGGGTGTCCGGAGGGGCGAGGAGCCGGGCCCGGGGCTGATGGTTCTGGCCAATCTGCTAACTAGTCATTCCGGAGGGGACCGGCAGCAGGGCAGAGAGGCAGCAGCCAGGGGGCCCTCGGACAGAACCTGCAGCCGGGAGCCTGTGCGCTGACTGGAGCCTCCCAGAAACCCCATCCTCAGCCAGGTCAGGAGTGGCAGCCCGAGCCCAAGGCCCAGGACATGGGCAGCAGATGGCTCTGTAGCAGGGTCTCCCCTCACCTGCATTCAGCATTCCCCCAGGGCCAGACTCAGTTCCCGGAGTGTCTGACCTGGGGGAGCTTCCCCACTGGGAGGAATCAGCCCCCTGACCAGGAAGGCTGCACCTGGACGGGTGAGGGGCAGGGGCCCGGAGCAGGGGTCAGGCTGGGGGGCAGTCCCTGTGTATCCTGATGCAGGCTGGGAGAAGCGCCTCTGCGGCTGGCAGCAAACCTCGGCCAGCCTGGCCTGTCAGCAGGAATCCTGGCTAAAAATACCCCGGTCTCAGAGGCTTGCCTGCTGCTGCAGCCACCTTGGAGCCCCCTCCTCAAGCCAGACATTGCACACATGCCCTTCAGCCCACGGTGGAAGGCGGGCGATAGGGCCAGTTGAACAGATGAGGAAGCTCGGAACTGCCCTGGCGAGTCCCAGGCAGGACCCTAGTCTCCAGGACTGGCCACTGAGGCCTCTGTCACTTGAAGGCAAGGTCTGGGCCCTGTCCTGCTCCCTGATCGTGACCCTGGGCATGGGGCAGGGGGCAAGGCGAGGCTCGCTCCAGAATAGGCTGGGGTGTGGGGCATGGCCCTCTGTCCTGTGGCTCCAGGGCGAAGAGCCATTTGCCAGGGGCAGAGCCTCGGGACCTCAGGCTGAGCCCCCCAGCAGGGTGTCGGGGTGGCGGGTGAATCCCAAGCTGGCTCTGATTCAGCTGCCCGCTCCATTGGACATCAGTCCCTGCAGGCTTCTGGGTGACCCTTCAGTACAGAAGTGACCCCAGGACAAGGCTTTCCCCCTGGAGTTCAACCTCCTCATCTGTATCCTATGAGACCTGAGTCTGGAGAGACTTAAGGGTATCTGGAGTGGGCCTTCACTGTGTTTGTTGAACGACTAAATGACTGAGAAATGGAGTGGATGAAGGCATCGAGGGGAGGAGGGCCAGGGGCCTCGCAGTGCACTCAGGGCCGAGTGCTGAGCTCCAGCTGGACTGGCCCACCCTGCTCTCAGGCCCTCCGCCCGGAGAATGGAGTCGGTCTTCATGCCCCACGGACTGCAGCGACCTGGAGAGGTCTCGGGGTATAGGGAACCCCAGGAAAAGCAGCACTGGGTTCTCACTCGGCCCAGGTCGGCCCCACAGGAGCCTCTCCCTATGGCTCCGGGTGGGTCTGCATGGCCCACCCTACCCTCCACTCATGCCCACTCCACCTGGCAGCCCCGGCCACCTTCCCCAGCCCGCAGGGCGCTTGTGGGCCCAGTGCCCCCTCCCCCGACCCTGTTTTGACCACTCACCGGGCTCCTGGTGTGAACAGCGGCTCCCGATTTAGCTGTCACTGCTGGGTGGGTGGCTCTGGAAAGATCTGCATTCCCTGCAGGCATGGGGGAGGGGCGTGAATCAAGCCTGCCGCCTGGGGCAAAGCCTGGGGACCCTGCCTTCCGGAGTGCGGCCCTGCACAGACTCTGAGCTCCCTGGGGACCAGGAGTGTCCTACTCAGGCCCCAGCCTGGCCCCAGCGGGCACCCAGACAAGGGCCGGCGACCTATACCCTCTGAGACGGGACACTACGCCTGCCCGCAGGGAGCCCTAGGGACTCAGCCCAGCCTGGGAGTCAGGAGAAGGGGCAGGTGCAGCCAGGGGCAGGGGGGCAAGGGCCAGGGCCACAGCTCCACACAACCCCTCCCCAGGCCCAGGCTCCCATCCCGGAGACTGGTCATGGTACTGGGGATTGGGGCTGCATGAGGGCCGCCGTGGTGTCATGCACACGCCTCCCACAGGTAGGAGGGGCACTCCCTGCAGGGTGCACCCCTGAGGCCGCCCTGTGGGAAGAGGCCTCTGACTGCTGTGGAGGTTGGCAGGCCCAGAGGGATGCAGGGGATTTGGCTGCCGGGGGTCGGGCTGTCACCCTTTCCCTGTGTGGCCCCAGCAGCTGCTGCATGTGGCTTTGATGAATAAGAGATGAGGAAGGGGATTAATGGTGGCCTAATATCAGCAAAACTAGGCAGAGGGACTCCTCAGGGGCACAGGGCTGATGGTGACAGGGGTCAGAACACCCTCTGCAGCCCTGGGGCTGGGGTGGGGGACAGGGGGCATCTAGGTGAAGCAGCGGGAGGGGCTGCCAGGACGTAGGTCTACCCAAGTCCCCTCGGCCTCCACTGTCCTGTCTGTAAAGTGGGTGGTGGTGGTGGTGTCCGCACCACAGCACAGAAGGGGATGATGCACTCAGCAGGCCTGGCACAGAGTTCCTCTGGGCCTCGAGCAGGCAGCTGCCCTCCACTGAGAGGCCAGATGGCACGCCAACACCCCCCAGCTCCCTGGCACTGGGATCACACTCCCAGCCACCCACTCAGTGCCAGGAAGGGTCACATTGGAACAGCCCTTGGGCAAAATCAGGTCCTTCCTCAGGTGATCCTGGGTGGCCTGATATGCGTGCAGCAGAAACCACACCCCGTGCCCCCATCCTTCCCCAGACGCCGTCAGGGGACCACATGCCCACGAGTCCCACACCAGCCACCAAGCAAAGCTACCACGGGCCTGTCTCTGCAGGATGGAACACAGCCCCTGGGAGCTTCCGAGCAGGTTTAAACCCATCGCCCGGTACCAGCCAAGATGGAAGTGTCCCCTGGTCCAGGCTGGGTTGTGCCAGAGGACCAGGAGGCTTGAGGGAGACTCTCGCGTGCCCCCTCAGGGATGGAGGCCAGCAGGCATCAGTGTCCACCTCATCCACATGCTGCCCCGAGCTCAGCGAGGCTAGGGCCCAGGCCGAGGTCACATAGCCTGCAGGGCCTCTCCTGCCTGATAGGCTGATCTCAGGGGCTGGTCCCCAGGATGGGGTGGAGGTGAGGCAGCCAGGAATGTGGCCTCCCCGGAGGGGCAGAGCGGGAGAGCTGACAGAGGCCACTCCCTGTGTGTGGCGGCTGTGGGGCCAGCTCAGGCAGCTCAGCCCAGGTGGGGGCAGGCTGTGCAGCCCTGAGAGGCAAGGTGTCCACAGGCTCCCGGCCCCAGAGACACGCGTCCAGAAAGCCTGGGCAGCGCATATTGGTGTGGCCTGGACCCCAGCCTGTCGTCTCTTCATCCCCGCTGGGCAGCCCAGCAGCTGGCCTGCAGAGCGTGGCCAGGCCCTTCCCATGGTGTCTCCAGCTCTGGCCCTGGTTGCTGACGCCCAGAGGCTGCAGCGCGTCCCCCAGGCTTCCCTGGGTGTACTCATACCCTTACCACACGCCCACCCCCCACAGCCTCCTGCTGGAGGCAGGCCGACCTGCCACCCAGCCCTGCCCAGCACCCCCCTCCCTGCAGGTCCACACCCATCTCCCCCTTCCCCAGCCAACACCCATGGCCCCCACACAGGGGTCATCTTCCAGGCTGGGCAGCCAACAAGGGGGGGCACTGGCCGTGGTGCTGACCTGGGAGACAGTCTCCCAGTGTCCTTTCCCTCAGTCCACAGTGGCCTGCAGGCCTCAGCCCACTCCCACCACACAGACCTTTGGGTGCGTGCAGGCCCAAGCCCCAGGCCAGAAGAGCCAGAACACCCGGGCTCGGTGGGTGAAACATGTGGCCCTAGAACGGGTGCCCCCACTGCTGCCAGGAAGGGCTTTGAATCTACAGGCAGGCAGGGTACCAGCTTTAGCAGTGGTGGGCCCGCCTGGGGACCTAGATGGTCACAGCCACCCAGGAGCATTGAGTCAAGGCCCACACTCACCCTAACCTCAGAATGACGGCCACTGAGTGTCCTGTGGCCAGTCCTCTGGCCTCAGGTGGGCCTGAGGGGAGAGCTTCTTCCCGGTCTGGGAGCTGCTGCCACATGCAGGGGCCGTGGGGGAAGGGCTGACACCAGGGACAAGCCTCTGCCTCCTGCCAACCCTGTGAGCCCGACCTCAGATTCCCCGCCTGCACAGTGGGGGACACGCCTCCGCGCGGCGGCAGCAATCACTGGTGGCACCCAGCATCCAGTGGGGAGGCAGTGCGTGCGTGGCTGGGGGCAGGCCCAAGGACACAGAGGCTAGGAGTCCTGACTCCCACTTACCTCCCGTGTGTCTGGGAATCGAGTGAGCTCCACAATAACCCGGTAAGCCAAGCCTGGGATGAGGGTGACTGGGCCGCAGTGGGCAAAAGTTGGTGCCACATGCAGCACTGGAGGGGTTCAGGCACCAGCAGTGGTGTCCAGCCCGTGAGGCTGCTTGTGACTCTGTGTGCAGACGGGAACATTGGACTCAGAGAGGCCCCACCTGCCCTTGGAAGGCCAGCAGGCCTTGCTCCCCCATGCTCTGCCGACCCCGCCCAAGGACGGAGGCAGGTCTGATGGGGAGGCAGAACGTGCCAGGCCTCCCAGTCATCAGCCCCTCAGCCTCTGGGGGACACTGGCTGGGTTCCCAGGGGGATTCCCAAGCCCTCAGCCAGGATAATGCAGCCACAGGGAGGACCCAAGGCCCCCCTGAGCACAGGATCCCAGGGACCCCCTGTCAGCCAGTCCCCATCCACGTGGCCCTCGGGCAGCCTGCAGGGATGCTGACCCGGGTGGGGGGGTGGGGCGAAGACTCAGGAGAGCTCCCCATGCAGAGGAAGGCGGGACAGCTGCGCAGGTGTCCCTGGAGGGTGAGGCTGCATCACTGGGTTCTCTGGGCCTAGAGTCTGGCCTGACTCTGTGCAGGATTGGGGGGCACCAAACAAGTGGGCTCTGAAGAGGAGCTCCTGGGCGGGGAAACGACATCCACGGGAGGGGACGGGGCGGGGTGGGGGTGGACACCTGTGGAGGTAGGGGCAGACCTGAGCCTGAGCCCCATCCCTGGGTCACAAAGACAGGTGGGGCCCTAGGAAGTTGGCGAAGCTTAGAGCCTGTTTTCCAACTGAAAAATGGAGCAAGGCTCCCCCAGCAAAGGGCTGCTGGCAGAGGGGGTTGGCCTCTGGTATTTACTGAAGCGAGGAAGGGCGTCGGCCACGCCGAGGCGCACCCCGCCTTCCCCGGCTTGCGGACAAAGCCCTGAGAGGTAGCTGGCCGCTCGAGGAACTAGAAACGCCGCGAGCCCGGGCCGCCACGCCCTCGACCCGCACCCCCAGCCAACTCGGCCGGACCGCCATCCCCGCGGCCGCCTGCAGGGGCCGCAGCCTCTTTAGAAACGCGTCGCCTTTGTCCGGGCCGCGCGGCGCCGCTGCACCGGGCGGGCCGAGCGCCTCCCCGCCGCCCAGCCCGCGTCCCCGGCCCACGCCCCTCC
>SJYC01079359.1:0-18737 GCA_006408675.1 Madoqua kirkii | reverse complement strand
CGCCCCCGGCCCGCCCCGCCCGGCCCGGCCGGCGGGGACCCGGCGGAGCGCTCGCGCGTCAAACCACATGATCCCATAAAACATTCATCGGCTCCCGGCCCGCCGCCCTCGCCTCCGCGCCGCCGCCCGCAGCCCAGCCGACCGGGCGGAGCGCGCAGCCTCGTCCCGCGGCCGGGCCGGGGCCGGGCCGGAGCGGCGGCGCCTGGATGCGGACCCGGCCGCGGGCGGACGGGCGCTGGCCCCGGAGCGACTTTCGGTTCCCGACGCGCCCCGCCCGACCCCTACGATGAAGAGGGCGTCCGTCAGAGGTGAGTGCCGCGGCCGGGCTGGCCGCGCGCGGGATCCAGGCGCCCCTCCCCGAGCCGCGGGGCGCGCCCGGGCTGCCGGGGGCTGCGGAGGGTCACCGCAGTGCCTCCTGGCCCCAGGAGGGCGGAGCCCGCGGCGGCAGGAAAAGTTGCCGCTTTCCGGGAAAGTTGGCGGCGGTGGCGGGGCCGGCGGCGGGGCCAAGGTGGGGGCCCGCTGTCGGGAAGGGTGGGTCCCGCTTCGGAGCGCCCGGCCGCTAAGGGGTTAACGAGCAGGTCTGCAGAAACGCGGGCACCCAGCAGGGGTTGGGGGTGTCCAGCCGCCCAGCCTCCCTCCTCGCGCCCCGTGGACTGAGGACCTCTGGTTTTTCTGCGGTCAGACCGCAGCGGGATGATGGGGGCGTTGGCGACAGTAGAGGGCGCAGAGGGCGGGGCTGACCCAGAGCTGTCACCCCCCCAGGGGGCGGGCGAGCAGAGGTGCAGGCAAGCACCCCCCCATCCGCAACCTGAGGGCCCCTGCGAGCTGCGCGGAGGGGCAGGGGATGTGAAGGGGCTCGAGCGCCCCCTCCCTGGCGGCTCCCGCGGGACCCTTCCGTTCTACCTGGTGTGAAGGGCTGGGGGCGGGTGGGGCATGCGTTTCCTGGAGGGTGCGCCCCTGGTCTCCCCCCCTTCATGTCCGTGGTGCCGCAGGCTGCACACGTTTCTCTGCACGTGCTCCTGTCCACAAGGCTGCACACTTGCACACGCATGTGCACACGCGTGCCAGACTGCCCCGCGTGCACGCGCGCACACGCTGTGGTGCACATCCACCCCCACTCGCACGCCCACGGCCCCGCGTGCACATAGCAGGGCGCTGTGGTTGCCTCAGTGGGCTCATGCTGGGCACACAGGAGCACGTGTCCTGGTGGGGAGGCCGGGCAGCAGGAACTCAGGGTGGGGGAACCCAGCTGGAGGAGCCGCCCGGTGTCCAGGGATCCTCCGTGCCCAGCCCCAGAGCCTGTGTGGCCTGAACTCGACATGCGTGTGCACGTGTGTCTCTGTGCTCGTGACCGCATGCCCCTGTGAGCACAGCGGCGTGTGTCTCCTCCCAGTTCAGGTGCCCTGTGTGCCCAGGCCGGCCACGGCTGGCTCCCCACACCTGGACCTGTGGCAGCGACCCGCGAACCGTGTGCTGGAAGCTAGTTCAGTGCCCAGCCCTGGGCTTAAGGCCAGAGAGGTGTCTGATTGCCCCCCTCCCCCCAGGCTGAGGCAGAGCTGGCTGATGGGGGCTGGGACCCCCCTGGGTGGGGAAGGCCACTTTCACACCTCGAAGTCAGTGCCTCAGTGCCGTGACACACAGGCCAGCCCCTGGCACGCCCTGGAGTCTGCCACTTGGTCCAGTTCAGGGAGGGCATAGGCCCACCCCACAGCTGACCCAGGGTGACCTCACGAAGGCTCTGTCCCCGGTGGCTGGTGGTCTCCACAGCAAGAATCCTCTGGGTGAGGGGTTCTGTGGTGGGTCACTTGCCTCAGCTGCTGGAGTGGAGGACTGAGGTAAGGGTGCAGGTTACCCACTCTCACCGTGGAGAGCAGGACCCCAGGCCAGGGCTCAGAGAGGTGAGGCCATACCACCTGGCCCCCTCCAACAGGGCCAGTCTTTGTCTATAGAATGAGGACAAGCAGCTCATCCCTATAGGCTGTGGGGTGGGTCCTGTGATGGGGCAGGCAGCGGGGGCTGGCTGCTCCCTTTCTCAGCCTCAGTCTTCCCATCTGTAAAGTGGGTACCCTTCCCACTCCTGTTCCACTGGAGGTGAGAGAGGAACCAGTGCCCACATGAGGCAGGAGGCTGCTCACAGACCCCAGTTCCTGGGTGTGGAATGGCAGGAGAATCAGGGTCTGGATGTGGTCCCAGCTCCGCCACCAGCCGTGGTGTGACCTTGGGTATGTAGCTCACCTCACTGGGGACATGGGTCAGTGATCAGGCCTCCCTCGGGAGTAGCTAGGGACACGTGAAGGGTGAGGCCCCCACAGAGTGCTGGCCTCAGTGCTTCTGCCTGCAGCCTACTGAGAACACCAGCACCCGGCTCTGGTCTGCAGTCCCACACAGGGAAGTCCTCCTGGGTCCCGGCACTGCCAGCAGGATGCTCCCCGCTAAGATGGGGAACAAAGGCCCACAGAGACCCCTGGGGAGCTGGCGAAGGGAGGGTCAGGTGGGGGCAGAAGGGAGAGAGGGTGTTGTGGGGGAGGGGCATGGCCACGGGTGTCCCCCATGCCAGGCTGCTGAACCCCAAGCTTTGGCTTCCTGACGCAATGACCGGTGCCAGCCGGGGGCCCGCGGTCAGGGCTGGCTCTCCCTGTGGTCGTGGAGGAAAGGTGGGGCAGGTGAGCCTGGGCTGGGAGTCTCGGCCAGCAGGAGGTCTTGCGGGGGCTCTGTGGGAGACATGCTGGGGCTCCAGGAGACAGAGAGGAGCCCCTCCTGGGGGTGCTGTGTTTCCTGCTCTCCTGGGCCTGTAGCCAGAAAGTCCTTACAGAGCCTCAGTCTGTGTGTGCACAGGGCCTCAGGAGCCCGAGGGGAGAATAGGCGTGTCGCTGGGAGAGGGGTAGGTGTGAGTGGCTCCCCCACCCTTGGGCCCCATCCTGCCCTTCCTGACTGCTCTTGGCTCTGCACAGTCAATGTGCCCTGACCTCCAACCCCCAGGTCCACCCACTCTTCCCCTCCCAGCGGCTGGTCCCCAGATCCCACCTTTGCTCCTGGGTGGTCCTTCACTCACTCCCTCCCTGGCTCTCCTGGCCTGTCAGACCCCCTCTGAACCCAGCAGCTGAGGATCGTGGCCCTTGCCCATCTCGAGCTGCTAGGACTGAATGCTTCTGAAGGACAGGTGACCACGGAGCTGGAAGCATCCGCCCAGGCCCAAGGGCGGGCAGCACCCACAGCCTGCGTCTCCGCCACCGCTAGAGCCAGTGGGCCTGGCCGGGCGTCCTCTGCTGCAGTTTGTTCCTTGGTTGCTGTGTCTTAAACTCTGCACACGATGGGACCCGCTCCTGTGTGTCCGGGTGTGCAGGTGAGGGTGGAAGCCCTTTCCGAGGACCCGCCTTCAGTCATGCGTCCTACGGGGCCGTGGCCTCTCACCACCACCACTTGGGCAGCAGGACACGAGACCAGGTGCAGACCCCATGCAGGGGCCGGGGGCGTGGCCAGGGGGTGCACAGGAGGCGGGGCCTGGCCCAGCCCAGCCCACCTGCCCAGAGCCTGGCTCCAAGGGCCTCTCACGCCCCACCTGGGCCTGCTGGCCGCACCCTGGTCCAGCCTTGGTGCCACTGGGCAGTGAGCTGGCTTCTCCCCTGCTGCCTTCTGACAGCCCCCACCTCGGAGTCCTGACTGCCATCTCCTAGCAGGCCTGGGATGGACAGTGGACTGTGGGGGCCCTGGCCACTGCCTTGCCCCCTGCCCACCCTAACCCAGAAGTGGAGCTGAAGGAGCCGGGTAGCCGCACTCACACCCGGCACTTGGCCTGCCCCAGCCAGGCCCTGGCACGTGGAGCCAGGCCCGTGCTGATATGGGGAGCCCGGGACAGGAAGCGGGGTGTCCCAAGCAGACTCAGCTTTGTTCAGGCAGCCACCTGGCGCCCCCGGGGCAGGGGAGGGTGCTCCTTGGACCAGCGCCATCACAGAGCAGGCTCCAGGGGATCTTGGTTCCATGGAGTGTTGGGGGGATTGGACGAGCATTTCGTGGTCAGGCGGGTTTGGGACTGGCTGGGTAGGAGGTGCTGATGGAGCTTCTTTTATTGCAGGGCGTTGGATGGGCAGAGCCCCTCTGACGGGCACCCTGTATAGCATGCTCAGGGCCTGTGGTGCCCAGGAGTCCACTTTGGAAACTGGTGGCTGAGATCCCATGGAAGGGCTGGGAGGGGGACCTTGGGGCCCCCACCCAGGGCCCCGGGGAGGTTGGGCTGTCCCACACAAGCCCTGCAGCCACAAACCTGGTAGGCGGAGGGACCTTGCTCTCCTGGCAGCACGGCAATGTGCAAATTTAACCTTTGGGTTTATGGCTCTATTTCTTTGCAGCAAATGTCACGGGAAATGTCAGGCTGAGGCTGAAGCTGATGGGTGAGGGGCCCATCGAGGAAGAGGTGCGGTACTGAGGGGCTCGAGCCATGGCAGGGCCCTGGGTCCCTCACCTCCTCCAGGGAGCCCTCTCAGATTGCCCCTCAACTGCTTGGGCCCAGCACGGTGTCCCTGGTCTGTCCCAACCCTTGCAACCTTGCTGAGACGGTGCCTTTATTTACCTCCCGCCAGAGCCCAGATGGGACAGGCTCGGGGACCTGCCAGAATTCTCCCTGGCCTGAAGTCTGGCGGCCGTTGGATCAGCCCAGGCAGGGCCGGCCTGCTGTGTGACCTTGGGCAGCACCACCCTCTCCCGGCCACCAGAGGCCTCGTCCGTGACCCACAGTGGCCAACTCTCGGCCTGGTGCCTTCGTGGGTGGGAAAACACCCTGAGTCGGAGGTGTGTGGGGTGCTGGGTGTGTGTGCGGGGTTCCTGGGGGCAGGGGGCTGGCTCATGGCATCCTGTGGCTGCTCCAGGCAGAGAGTAGGTGCTCAGCACACACAGAGAAGACTTGCACGGTAGGGCGGGGCTCAAGGCCAATAGGCAGTCCACAGCCCCTGGACCTGCTAGCCTCCAGGCCGGCCGGGCAAGGCCAGCTCTGAGGCCTCAGCCTGGCCTGCCACGGGGTCCGTCTGGGCCTCAGCTCCCAGGGGCTGGTGAGCAAGCGTCCGTTACCTCCGGGCTGTGTGCCAGGCATGTGTGGATGAGGGGAGTCTCAGGCCCCTGCGCTGCCACCCCTGGCAGCTCTATACCCGTTTCCCCCCATGTGCCTCTCTGTGGGTCTCAGGCTCCCCAGCTTCAGTCTGTCTGGTGGTCATTGCCCTGTACCACACGTCCCTCCACCCCTGCATCCAGGCCGAAGGCCCAGCGTCCTGGCCACCTCTTGCTACCCTTCCCCAAGGGCAAGTCCAATGTCAAGCTGGACCCCTCCCCACCCGCCTCCTGTATCCCTCCCCGGCGGTCTGCTGCGGACTGGCCCACTCCTGGGCCTGTGGCCACGGACGCCCATGTATGCTCACCACCATCTCATCTTCCTTTCAGGCTCTGAGATGCTGTCCTAAAACACGCTGCCAGCCAGGCTCCTCCTGTCCCAAACTCTCCTGTGTCCGCCCCCCCTCAACAAGGCTTGCATTGGGGGTCTCGTTCAGGAAAGTCTCTTCATCCAGCTCCCGGGTTCCAGCATCTGGCACTCACACACCTCCCTCCCCACCATCCACATCTCTAAGTTCAGCCCAGGGCTGGCGTCTGGGCTCAGGCTGGGTGGGTGCAGGAACGGTGGGGTGGCCCTCAGGAGTGCCCTGAGTCAGTACCCAGGGCCCGGGTGCCAGTGGTCTTTGGGGCCAGTAGCAGTTGAGCACAGGCCAGGTGCCCAAGGTGGCTCCCAGGGTGCAGGTCTGTAGAGGGTGCCCACCTGTGGGCAGTGCTCTCCACGAGGGCACAGGAGCCCTGCGTGAAGACCCTGGGCTTTGGCCCCGGGCCAGCCATGCCTCAGCAGGCCCCTCACCCTCTGGGCCTCCTTGCCACTCAGGAGGATTCGAGGGGAGTCGGTGAAGACTGCTGCCCGGGACCCCACTGGGGGCTTGACTGTCCCAGCTCTTGGGGCCCCTTTCTGCTCAGCTGGGAACCCCCTGCCCTGCACTGGGCCATGCTATGGGAAAAGAGGCTGTGATGGCGCTGCCTGAGACCCCCACGTCCTGCCCTGCCCCAAGGATATCGGGTGGCGCTCAGACAAGAGTGTGGGTGCCTCCACCCGTGTGCCCCATCTGGGCCCCCACCCACCTGCCCACCCGCTGTGTGGCAGCCTCCCCTTGGGACGGTCAGTTTGGCCTGGCACCCTCCTCAGCCCTGCTGGTGGAGAGAGCTGTGCCAAAGCTTCACAGGACATGAGGGGCAGGGGGACCCCCGACAGGTCCCTGAGGGCATCTGGCTTCCAGCTGCGTCCCCAGCAGGGTCCCATGCAGCGCCGCTGGGACCTTGAGATTCCTGTGACATAGTCAGGCCCTAGGGTCCCAGGGAGATGCCTGAAAGTCCATGAGCGTCCCCAGAGGAGCTGGCATGGGCGCTGGCAGGCTGGTGAGGAGCCTGAGGCCTAGGCCCCACCGGGCTCCTGATGAGGCCGCACTGGGACCCTGTCCTGGCCCAGGACCCCAGGACGGCCTGCTATGTGGGGCTCGGGAGGGTGGGATCGGGGTGGGGGTCAGATGAGTAGGGGGGCCAAGAGGGGTGCAGGGAGGGGTGAGGGGAGCTCGAGCTGGACGGACGGGGCCGTGGGGGTGGGGGTGGCGAGTCCAAGCTCCCGCCGGCGGGCACAGGGCCCCTGGCCAGGTCCAGGCCGCACATCATCACCCGGCCTCAGCCCATTTCTGCCGGGCAGAGGCTGACACGGGGACAGGTGTGACAAGCGTCTGGCTTCCTGTGCAAGAATCTGCAAAAGAAAACCTCTCCCCATAGAGACGTTCCTGCTGGTCCCTCCCGGACATCACCGAGGCCCCATCACAGCCAAGACAGATGGTGGCCCTAGGGACCGCACTCGTCACCGGGATGGCAGGGGGGGTGGGCAGCAGCCTGGGGGTTCAGCACCTCTCTGGAGCCCTCCCTTCAGCATCAGGCCCCACTCACAGACCACAAACCCGGGTCTGAGAAGCCGAGGTTGCCGGAGTCCCCCGACTGAGCAGGGAAAGAGGTCGTGAAATAAATTAGGAAAAATCTGGGTGAAAAGGTAAACGTGTATGTCAGGCTGGGCAGAGCACGGAGGCCAGGTGGGAGCCAGGTGGGCGAGAGGCAGGGCCTCAGCAGGGCCAAGCAGTGTGACCTGCAGGTGGCCCTCGGTGCCCAGCTGCGGGGCGTCCCCAGCGATGCCCGGGGCCTTCCGGGGCTGCTCCCCAGCCCGACCTTGGCCTCAGGCACTTCTGAGCTCCGGGGGCGGGTGCTCAGGAAACCAGGCCAGCCTGCCTGCCCCGCCCCAGGGCGGCTGGCACAGCGGCCGAAGTGCCCTGACCTGCTTTCCACGAGCAGCGGCGCCCGGTGCTCCCACCCTCGCTTGTGAGAAGCCGCCAACGAGCTCCATCCCAAATTGATTTCAAATAAGGCAGAGTTATCACACAATCATATAGGAATAATTTATCACTCGTTAATAAAAGAGCAATTACTTATTCACGTCACCCACCCCTTCCGCACGCTGGGCGTTTGGATGCAGGCACACGACTGGGGCTCGCATAGAGGCAGGGGGGGAGGCCTGTCCGTGCTCCACCAAGGTCAGCGGACCCCCACCCCAGGGCCCTGGGGGTTTCCCCTGGCTTCCCTGCTCCTGAGGGTCCCCAGTCTGTGGTCAGGGGTTGGATCTGTGACTCGGGAGCATCCGGGGTGGGGGGCTCTGAGGGGCCCAGCGCACAGATGATCTTCAGGCTGGAAGCAATCCCTCTGAAAGCCTGGATTTCCAAGGCCTCGGAGCTGAGTGCCCGATGCTCCCTGGAGACTGGGGGCGTCCTTGGCCACCCTTGGCCGAGCAACGGCTGAAGAGCAGCCAGCCGCCCGCCATGCGCCGGAGGCTTGGAGAGCATCAGTCCCAGTCTCTCCCCCGCCCCGCACCTTGGAAATGCTGCCGCTAACCCACGTTCCTCTTCACCTTCTGGCAGAGACACTTTATTTTCTTCTTTTTATTTATCTCTGTTTCTGAGGTTTCACTGCCAAGCCTGCAGTCTTTTTAAAAAGATAACACCGTGTCGGCCGCGTCTTGCTCAAAATTAAAGCCTGCACTGGGCCCTGGGAGGCTGGTCCTGGGGCTCTGGTGCGCGGTCCTCCTCCAGCCCACCTGCTGCTGCCGCGTGCCCCTTCTTCCAGGCGGTTACCCCCATGTCCATGGCTCCAACCCCAGCCCCCCGTTCTCCAGCACACTCGCCAGCGAGGCTGCCAGTTGACTTCATAACCAGTGTTTCCTGACCCAGGTCACGCGGATACTCGTCACCGCGTGGCCGTTGGGGTGCTCACTCTGGCACGGCCCTTGGTTTCTCCTGGAGTTTACAGCTGGCTTTGTCTTTTGCCCTTGTCCCAAGTGCCACCCTCCGGGGCCTCCTCTGCTCCACAGCAGGCACTCAGCTGGCGGTCTGATTTCTCCCCAGGGTGGAGGCAGTGTCTCCCTCCAGGCCTTCACCTGCCATCCCCTCCTGGGCTGGGCACGCGGCTGTCCCTTCACAGCTGCCCCTGACTGCCCTTCACCACCCAGTCTTTCTTGGGGTTCGTGTTTCTTTCTGGGTTCACGTCCAGTTTTAGCTGAAGCACATTCCACTGTCTAAAAAGCCCCGTGAAGAACCAGTCTGTGAGTCCTCGAGCGTCAGCAGGTCTGAGCCACGGGGCCCACTCCAGAGTGAGTGTGCAGCCGTGGCGCGGTTCCTCTCCTGACCCTGAGGCCGGAGATCGCGCCACGAATGTCCCATGTTGTGCCAGGCACTCGCCCGAGGGGGTCCTCAGCCCCATAAAGTTCTCTAGTGTCGTTTTTCATCATCTGTCTCTCTTTCTAGAGTTCCCTAAGGCAGGTGTTGGCTCTGTGTGCATCTGTTTCTCTTCTGTCTTTTCTCGTCGTTGTTGTTCTTTCTGGAAGACTTCCTCGACCTTGATTTCCAGACTTTCCATTGATTCTTGGTGGCTTTAGCAGGTCTATATTTAGCTCCCAGGGATCTTCTTGCTTCCTGATGGCTCCTTTTTCATAGCACCCTGTTCTTGTTTTATATCCTCCTCTGTCCCTGTAAGGACACCGGTTGGGTTTCCCTAGTTTTCCTCTCCTCACCGCAGTTTCTGCTTCCTTTAGAATCACTTCCACTTTGTCAGCACTGGCACCTCTTCCAGATGCCTGGTTTCTGGTAATGTTTACCAGGGAGGCATGGAGGCTGGTGGGGTGCTCTGTTGAGAGTGGGGCCATCGTTCCTTGGGGCCCACCTCAGGCAGCCCACGGAGTGGGCCGCTTGGGCGGAGGCAGCAGCGGTCGGGGGGTCGGGGAACCCAGAGCCTGCACTGGGCAGGGGCTCAGCGGCCCATCCGCTGCAGGGGCTGGCTCCCCAACACACTCTCTGGGTCCCTTGGGGCTCGGGCCTGCCCTGGTCACTTGGCGTGGCAGGCGGTGGTCTTGCACACTGTGCCCGCTCACCTGGTGAGCCCCTGAGTGTCCTGTGCCCTCCACCAGGCTCTGTGCCCACGTCTGAGGCATGGGGTTGATGGTCCTCTCCTCCCTGCACTGGGCGCATGCAGCTTAGCCCCCAGGAGCGAGGGGTGTCGGTGCCTCGGGTGTTCCAAGGAGGCCCACTGGCGCTGGGTGCGTGTGAAGCAGGGGTGCCAGGGTGGACAGATGGGGCCTCCCTTGGAGCCAAGCTTGGCCACAACAGCTCTGCATGACCCACGGCCCTGACACCGGAGGGCTCGGGGCTGCCTCTCATCTGCCCTGCGCTGGGGCGGGAGGGCCTCTCCTCCTCCGGCGCTCGGGGCACTCGCTGGCCCGCCAGCACCACGCATCCACTTAGTGGGAGGAGGGGACAGAGAGCCGGGTTTGACGTACTTCCCCCAGTGTCAGGATCCAGGCCATGGCTGACAGCTCTTCCCATTTAAGGACAAATAATAAAAGTGGGGCACCTTGGTCAGGAAGGGGGAGAGGCTGGGGCACACAGGACCTCCTTGCCAGCAGGCCTCCCCGGAGCCTCCCATGGACACACAGCCACCCAGAGGTGGTAGCCTTGGCCAGTGGCAGCGTCTCGGGCTGAGGGTCCGGGCCCCCCGCTTGCCTCTAGCCGGGGTGCTCCGTGGGCCTTGCTGCCTCTCGCCACCATCTCCCTTGCCGGTTGCTGCCCCACCCAAGCGCTGCCTCTCAGTTTCAAAGCCCCCAAGCACCCCGCCCAGGGTAAGCCCGTCTCGGAGCGCAAACCACCCCAGTTGGGAGCGTTTGGGAGGACTTGGCCCTCCTGGGACAGCAGGAGCAGGCTCCCAGTCCAGCTGCTCCTCGGGTCAGCGGTGACCACAGCAATCAAGAGCCAGGAAAGGCTGATCCCCAGGGTGAGCAGTCCAGGGCCTCCAGAGCCCAGTGTTGTCTTCTCATAGCTGAGTAAGTCCTGCTCTTCAGAGGCCGCCGCTGGCCTCATTGCCAATGCCGACAAGGGCCGAGGGCTCAGGAGCCGCAGATGTGTCAGCCCATCAACTTCCGCCACAAAGACCAGCCGACCCCTCGGCCCAGCCCTGGGACCCCCATGTCTGCCGGCGGCTCGACACAGCAGCCCCGACGCCATCCAGCAGGCTCACCTCTGAGCCCAGGTCACCCAGGCCCCAGCAGCACACGTCCAGAGAGGGTGTGTGTGTGTCTGTGTGCATGCCCACAGTGCACGCCCACAGCATGGGCCCTGGGTGTGGGCTCCCACACTGCAGTGGCCTTGCCAGAGGTGGCCAACAGGGCCTCGTGGGAACGGTCAGCTTCGAGCTGACTGCAGAGGCAAGGTCCCAGGAGGACGGGGAAGGGCGGGAGCCAGCTGTCGGCCCTGCCAGGCTCGGCATTTGGTCCAGGACAGGAGCGGGCAGTGGATGGCAGCGGGGCAGGCTGGTGGGCCTGGTGGTGCCTGTGTGGCAGCAAGGCCCGGGCCCTGGCGTGGGGCATGCCCCATCTCTGGGGCCCCCCGGGGCAGCTTCTCATCAGCATGCACTGGGGACACGAGCCGACGGTGGCCACTGCCCCACGTTAGCACAGGACCCTGACGAGCTGGGCCGCGCGGACAGAGGGCCCTGGGTAACTAGGCAGCCGGTGTTGGCTGCGGGCCTGGCGGTGTGCGTGGTGGGAGGAGGAAGCGCCTGCTGAGTCCCTACTGGGGTCGAGCGTGGCCTGCACACGCTCCTGGGGCTGGACCAGGCTTCCAGTGTGGTGTCATCAGAGGCACCCCTCCCCTCTCCGCTCACCCAGTGGGGCCCCGGGGAGATGGGCACCGTGGAAGAGCACGTGCCTGGACAGGGCAGGGTCCCAAGCCCTGCATGCCAGCAGCCCAGGCTCGGCTCCGAGGCCTGCAGCCCACGCACCCCGCGTCCCGCCTGTCAGAGGGTGCTCTTGGGTCCTCGCCTGTGGCGGGCTCCAGCACACTTCCCTCTATGTCTGCCTGCGGCCAGCTGGGTTCCATGGCCCTGGCACCCCCCCAACACCACGTGGTCGGGTCCCAGCAGGGCCACGCCCGAGCCACCCTCAGAGCACGCGGTGGGTGCACTCTGCACCCAGGCCCCCCGCATCTGTGTGGCCAGGCCCCACCTCCACCGTCACCCTCTGGGTAACTGCCTCCCAGGTGCCGTGTTGGCTGGAAATCGGGGGCTTGAGGCAGGGCTGCTGGCTGAGGCAGCGGTAGGAGCTTTGGCTATCTGCAGCTCAGGCAGGCCTTTCAGTGCCCAGACCCCGAGCCTGGGACGCCTGCCAGTTCCTGGGCTGTGAGCTGGTGCCCCACCCGCCACCCCAAAACCGCAATCCCTCACCTGTAAAACGGGCAACACGCTAGTCCCCCAGAGACTGCCGGGCCCGCTCACCCCAGGTCTGCCCGTCACGGGCTCTGCCCACAATGGGCCTGTCACCCCCACTACTCAACCCCATGTCCCGCACCCTCCTGCCACGGGGGGTCACCTTGCCCGCTAGGGATCGAGTCAGCCCATGCCCCCCCACCACCCACCCCCAAGCCGGGCAAGGGGCCCAAAACGGCCTGGCCACGTGTGCCACACTGAGCATGTCTGTGCCTGCCGGCCGGACGGAAGGTGGGTGGTGAGGATGAGAAACAGCGATGACCGGGGGGGACAGATGGACGTCGGGGGCGGGCGGTAAGCCCGTCACTGGTGGGGCCAGCAGGGATGGGGCACAGGGCAGCCACGCTGGGGAGCCATGACCCTCTGTGGTGCGTGGACACCACCCCCACCCGAGCTATTTCTGGCCTGGTTAAGCTGGCTGTGGCCTCCTGTTCTGCCTTGTAACCGTGGTTGGCAATGTGACCCTCCATGGGACGTTCTTGGTGCTCGAGAGGGTCCTGGGCGGATGCTGCCCGAGGCCAGCTGCCCGCACCTCTGAGCCTGGGCCCTGCTCCGGCCGTGGCCACGCCAGCTGCCCTTTGGGCTGGGATTGCTGGTGGTGCCTCCTGCCCCTCCTGGCCGTTCTGTGGCTCCTTGTTTTGCCCCTGTTCCCCCAGGACCTGCTCTGAGTGGCAGCAGGTCACAGCTTAGCTCACTGCCTAACCTGAAGGTGGGTTCACACACCGAAAAGAAAACGGGTTCTCGTGCGACTCCGACTCAGGCCTTTTTGTACCAGCTGGTGGGCCCTCGTGACAGCCTGCGGAGTGGGTGTCACGGCCACTCTGTTGCCGCAGGGAGGCTCTGGGCCTCAAGGCTGGCAGCCCTGCACCATCTCTTTGGTGCAGATGGCCTTGGAGGCCACGCCAGGCCCGACACCTCCCAGCCTTCTGGCCTTGTCAACCAGCCAGGAAGAGAGACCCTGGACAGCGTCTGGTCCCCAAGCCCCCGCCCCCAAGGCCCTAGGGGCTGGTCCTCCCCTGAGTGCAGCCCTGAGCCACAGACCACGGCTCCAGAGCAGGCCTGGCCTAAGCTGGAGGCACCCCTCTGCAGGGAGAGCACCGGAGGAGATCCCGGCCATTCTGTGCGGAGGCCCCGGGACAGGAGGACTTGGCTCTGAGGGAAGCTGAGGGGGCCTGCTGGCCTGGCAGGGACCCAGGTCGTGAGGCTTGCAGGGGCCCTGAGGGGGCCTGGCATGCTGTGCTGTGGTCTCTGTGAATGAGGCCCGCGGGGGGCGGCGCGGTTTTCTCACTTTGTGTGCAGGAGGTCAGCTCCCACTGGGGTCCAGTGGGGCCAGGGCAGTGGGCGGCCAGCCGGAGCCTGGGGTTACTGAGGGGAAAGAAAGAAGAGGCAGGTGAGCAGGGCGCAGCCTGAGGGCATCTGATGGGGGCAGACCTGGAGCCCTGAGAAGCCAGGACAGCGGAAGCCAGCAAGGAGGGGGCGGCAGGACAAGGGGATGGGCTGGGAGAGAGTCTGGGGACAGCTGGGGTGGGGGGGGACACCTTCTAAGGCAGGAGGGATTAGGTGAGTGCTGGGGTCCAGGCCCTGGGGCGTGGCCGGGGCAGCCTCCCGCCACCTGGTGGGGGCCCCCACGTTCAGGGCACCCGCCGTGAGTATGAACACATAACCCAAAGTTGGGCTTGATTATCTCATAAAGAGATGCCCCCTCTGCTTGCTCAGCAGAGGGGTTGCCATGGAGACCAGCGGGCAGGCCCCAAGGGGGCCAGGCCAGAGCCAATTACCACAGCTGAGGCGAGGAACAGGCCCACCGCCGGCCGCTGTGCTGACAGCAGGGCCCGTGCAGAGGGACAGACCCTCAGAAGTTGGTTTCCAAAAAGCCGCCGGCTGGGCTAGAGGGGAGCCATGTCTGTGTGCCTGATGCCTGCCTCCGGGCAGGGCCCAGACACGTGGCCTGTGGCTTACAGTCCTCTGGAGGCCCCTCATGGGGACGGCCAATTCTGGTGGTGAGCTGACCTCAACCTAGACAACTTCACAGACCGTGGCTGCCGGCCTAGGAGCCCCGGGTCAGGGGGCGAAGGTAACAAAGCTCAGTCGGCAGGCATGCGGCGGGTTGGTGACGCCAGCGGCCCAGCCGTGGTGATGAGGTCGAGTCTGGCCTGATGAGGAGGACCTGCCCCCCGCCCGGCCCCCACCCCAGAGAGTCCCCTGCCACAAGGTTTTAGGAACAGGAAATACAATTTTTATAGCACAGGCACATTCTGCGGTAACAGCAGTGAGAGACCACGGAGCTGGCTTCACCGGGCCCTGCCTCCCAGAGGGGGCTTGGAAGGAGACCGTAGGGAGGGGATGCCAGCTGAGATGCCACCCAGGGACCTCCTGTGTGTAGGGGCATCCAGGGCTTGCAGGGGGCTTCCGTGTCCCCAGCAGCCAACAAACAGCCCAGCCCCAGTAGACACACCCGGCCTGCTGGGCCTCTGGGCTTGGGGCAGGCGTCGGCACCTGCCCAGGCAGAGAGGACCCAGGAAGGGGCGGGAGCCCAAGGTCACAGTCTTGGGTGGGGGAAGCTGGCCCGTGGTCCTCTCCTTTCTCCCTCCCTTCAACTCCAGCACTTTGCTGGCCTCAGGTCTGCAGAATCCTGCTCTTAGCTAGCTGCCAAGGAAGGTGTTAGCTGTCAATGCAGGTGTTAGCTGTCAAGGAAGGTGTTAGCTGATAACTCAAGTGTTAGCTGATAAGCCGTAACCCTCCCGGGGGGATTCACATTTTAATAGACTCACTCCCGAGAGAGAAAGAACCTCTGCATTCAAAGCAGAGGCTCTAACTGTGGGGTGACAGGCAGGGAGCCCCATGCTGGGCCTGTGACCCTACCAGCGAGCCCAGCCTGGCGACAGCACCCAGGAGCGCTCTCCCTCCCACTCCAGGTCTTGGGTGAGGCCCCGCAATGGAGGAGGGAAGAGGGGAGCTGCACCCCCCTGGCTGGGGCGGAACCCCGGGGAGGGTGTCTGGGCGGGAGCGTTGGGGGCAGCTGGACTGGAGTAAGCTCCTCGCCTGGGTAGGAGATGGAGCAGAAAATGAGGTGGAGGGGAGGAGGTAGCCGGAGTTTCACCAGGAAGCAAGCCTGCCTGGAGGGGCTCTCGGGTGGGGCTGCAGCACCCGCAGTCCTGGACCTGCCTGCCCCCTGCCCCTGCCCTCCGGGCTCCTGATGCAGGGGCTGGTGGAGCAGGTTCCTGGTCCAGCTGTGGGACCAGACCCCAGCTGAGGGCTGGGGGACTGCAGCTCCCCACTCCCTAGGTGGTGAGGCCCCCTTGGAATCCAGACAGGCCTTGGCTCCAGGGGCTCTGGGTCACAGCCCCACCCTTCCTGCAGCCCGTGAGGACCTTCTTGGGGTGGGTGGTTCTGCTGCAGAAGTGTCAGAAGACAGGCCTGGACATGAGCGATAGCCCCAGGCTCGCGCATGACTGAGACCCACCCGGTGTGCCAGCGTTTGCCCGGGCTTCTCTCCCCGCCTGGCCTGTGAGCTGCTGGTGCTGGGACTGCACACAGGCCCACCGGCTGTCTGGCGTCTGCAGGTGTGAGTGTCCATCCCAGAAGGCCTTCCCGTGGACCCCGAGTGGTGGCTTTGGAGTGGCAGCTCGTGTATTTCAGTCCCAGGCGGCAGTCAAGATTTCCCGCGGAGCTTGAGACCCCTGGCGGGTTTGGGGGTGCAGCAGCTTCCTCATGGCGGGTGGGGCAAGGATCCCCGCACTAGAGGTCCCCGGGCGGAGGACCCCTCCTGCAAGCCCCGACCAAACACGGCCCCGCCCACTCACAGGGACAGCAGCCCATTCGGCACAGCCCCGCCCTCGCCGGCCCCGCCCACTCACAGGGGCGGAATCCCTCCTGCAAACGCGGGCCCCGCCCCGACCCCCTCACCGCCCTCCCCTCTGCCCACAGGAAGCCAGCTGCTGGCCTGGGTGCTGTGGCTGCAGGCGTGGAGGGTGGCGGCGCCCTGCCCAGGCGCCTGCGTGTGCTACAGCGAACCCAAGGTGACCACCAGCTGCCCGCAGCAGGGTCTGCAGGCTGTACCCGCCGACATCCCGGCCGCCAGCCAGCGAATCTTCCTGCACGGCAACCGCATTGCGTACGTGCCCGCCGCCGGCTTCCGAGCCTGCCGCAACCTCACCATCCTGTGGTTGCACTCAAACGCGCTGGCCCACATCGACGCGGCCGCCTTCTCCGGCCTGGCGCTCCTGGAGCAGCTGGACCTCAGCGACAACGCGCAGCTGCGGGCCGTGGACCCCGCCACCTTCCGGGGCCTGGGCCGCCTACACACGCTGCACCTGGACCGCTGCGGCCTGCGGGAGCTGGGCCCCGGCCTGTTCCGCGGCCTGGCCGCCCTGCAGTACCTCTACCTGCAGGACAATGGGCTGCAGGCGCTTCCCGACGACGCCTTCAGCGACCTGGGCAACCTCACGCACCTCTTCCTACATGGCAACCGCATCCCCAGCGTGCCCGAGCGCGCCTTCCGCGGCCTGCACAGCCTCGACCGACTTCTGCTGCACCAGAACCGCGTAGCGCGCGTGCACCCGCACGCCTTCCGGGACCTCGGCCGCCTCATGACACTTTACCTGTTTGCCAACAACCTCTCCGCGTTGCCCGCGGAGGCCCTGGCGCCCCTGAGGTCCCTGCAGTACCTGCGGCTCAACGACAACCCCTGGGTGTGCGACTGCCGGGCGCGCGCGCTCTGGGCCTGGCTGCAGCAGTTCCGCGGCTCCTCGTCAGAGCTGCCCTGCAGCCTGCCCGCGCGCCTGGAGATGTGTATAAGAGACAGGCTGAGTCCCTACTGGGTGTCGAGCGTGGCCTGCACACGCTCCTGGGGCTGGACCAGGCTTCCAGTGTGGTGTCATCAGAGGCACCCCTCCCCTCTCCGCTCACCCAGTGGGGCCCCGGGGAGATGGGCACCGTGGAAGAGCACGTGCCTGGACAGGGCAGGGTCCCAAGCCCTGCATGCCAGCAGCCCAGGCTCGGCTCCGAGGAGGAGGGTTGCGCCGTGGCCTCGCGGCCGGCCCCTCCCATCTGGACCGGCGGGCCTGCCGCCGAGGAGCCTCTGGGGCTGCCCAAGTGCTGCCAGCCGGACGCCGTGGACAAGGCCTCGGTGCTGGAGGCCGGAAGGCCCGCCTCGGCCGGCAACGCTCTCAAGGGACGAGTCCCGCCCGGCGACAGCGCACCGGGCAACCGCTCTGGCCCCCGGCACATCAACGACTCGCCCTTCGGGACCCTGCCGGGCTCGGCCGAGCCCCCGCTGACCGCGGTGCAGCCTGAGGGTTCTCAGCCCCCGGGTTCCCCCACCACGGGCCCGCGAAGGCGACCAGGCTGTTCTCGAAAGAACCGCACGCGCAGCCAGTGCCGTCTGGGCCAGGCGGGCAGTGGGGGTGGCGGGAGCGGCGGGGTGGAGGGCTCAGGCGCCCCACCCGGCCTCGCCTGCGGCCTCGTCCCCCTGGTTCTGGCGCTGGTGCTGTGGACGGTGCTCAGGAGCTGTTGACTGGCCCCCGAGCGCAAGGCCTCACTCAGCAGCTGGGTGTGTGTACATACGGGGTCCCCTCGCGCCACCAGCCGGCCGGCCGCCCTCCCTGGCGGTGCCGCCCACCGTCCGCCTGCCTGCCCTCCCCATCCCCACCCGTCATGTTTACAGGGCCTGTCTCTTATACACATCTCCCGAGAGAGAAAGAACCTCTGCATTCAAAGCAGAGGCTCTAACTGTGGGGTGACAGGCAGGGAGCCCCATGCTGGGCCTGTGACCCTACCAGCGAGCCCAGCCTGGCGACAGCACCCAGGAGCGCTCTCCCTCCCACTCCAGGTCTTGGGTGAGGCCCCGCAATGGAGGAGGGAAGAGGGGAGCTGCACCCCCCTGGCTGGGGCGGAACCCCGGGGAGGGTGTCTGGGCGGGAGCGTTGGGGGCAGCTGGACTGGAGTAAGCTCCTAGCCCTCCCCATCCCCACCCGTCATGTTTACAGGGCACGGCGGGGCGTTTGTTCCAGAACGCCGCCTCCCGCCCGGAACGCAGTATATAGAGATACGCATTTTATTTTACTTGTGTAAAATATTGGACGATGTGGAATAAAGAGCTCTTTTCGTAAGCTGTGGCCTCTCAGGCTACGGGGTGCTGTGAGCCAGGGGAGGGGGTTGAGCCGGGAAGTGCCGCCCCGCCCCCTTCACAGCACCGGAGGCCCAGGAAGGTGGGGGAGGGGGCCCTGCTGCAGGTGCTGTGGCCTGGGTGGGCAGCAAGACCCCTTTCAGCCCAGCACTTGTGTCAGCAGGGACTTGGAGCGCTCCGGCCGCCGCCCCTCCCCGCCCCGCTGGCCTTAAGGCCGACCCTGGTGAGCCTGGGCCCCTCCCTCCTGGCTGCCCTGACAGTCGTGTCTGCACGGAGTCCCAAGCGGCGGCCTCCCAGCACCACCTCCCTGCCCCCACCAGCTCCAGTGGGGGTGGGGGTCCCAGCGGATCCTGCAGGTAGGCTCTGGTGGCCCTCATGGGGCCCTAGGCCGCCAGAGGCCCGCAGGGGCTGTGTGCCGCCCTCACCCCTGGCTCTGGGGGCTGACGGCAGAGTCGGAGCCGGGCCTGCGCTCCACACGCCCACGCCATTCTGTACAAACGTGCACTCACAGGCCGGGCAGAGACCACACGTGTGCACACATATGCACGCGCACGTGTGCTCACACGCAGCACCGGCAAAAATATCAACATGCACGTTTTCCCAAAACCTGGGCGTAAGGACTCGAACTAGAGAAGCCTTGTGTCCGCCCCCCCTCCCCCAGGGGCGGGGCCGAGGAGAGAGGAACACGCGGTCTGTTGGG
>SJYC01079354.1:0-19237 GCA_006408675.1 Madoqua kirkii | reverse complement strand
TGAGTGAGTGAGTGAGTGAATGAATGAGTGAGTGAGTGAGTGAATGAATGAGTGAGTGAGTGAGTGAATGCGTGAGTGAACAGGATGAAAGGACAAATCCCCAGGGGTCCTGCAGCCCCAGGTGGTGGCCAGAACTTGCGCTCCAGGCCCCACGCCCGGGGGCCCCGTGGAGGGCTCTAGCTTCAGCTCTGGGGCTCCTATGGTGCCTGCTGCAGGGTGCCCGGGCGGGGGGGCAGGATGTGTGGTGTGGCCTCTGCAGGGCAAAATCGCGCTAGCCAAGCATTCCCATCAGTACCTTCCCCGTCGAGAGACCAGCCCTCCTGGCGCAGTGGGCAGTTCTGGCCAATGGCCTGCGAACAGCGCGGCAGGGCACGTGGGGCTGGACGCCAGGCCCGGGGCTCCCTCTCGCCCTCGGCCAGGGTCCAGCGAGGTCCCAGCTATCGGCTGCCCGTCAGCCTGGGTGGGCAAGTGATTTTGGCCTGGGTCCCCCAGTAACAGCAGGGTTCGCGTGAGCGCAGCAGTGGGAGCTGCTTGCTGTGGTGTCATCTGCCTCACATAGGGTCAAGCCCTGGACACAGAGGCAGGAGACAGCAGGGTCTGAGGCTGCCCGGGGAGGCGCGGACAAAACGCCCCCTCCTGAGCCAACGTCTGCAGGCTTGAAGCCCATGAAGCGGAATCTGACGGGCTGGCTGGCAGCATGGGTGTAGCCGCGGCCTCTGGGCCTTTACGGGCAGGGACGGGCCTTGGGCCGCGAGTCAGTGAGGTCAGCCTCTCCCTTAAGAAACAAGGCCCCGTGGTCCAGCCTGGCTGGTGCCGTGGGCCGTGCACCCTGCTGTCCTGAGGCCTGAGCCATCCGGCCTCCATCTCCCTTCCCAGGTCAGGCCCCATCCCACTCTCCTGGCCAGGCTGTGGAGGGGTGGGGGGTCCCGGCAACCAGCACTCGCCGGTCACTCCTCCAGGCCAGGCCGTCCCTCCATACCCTGCTGGGTCCTCAGCGTTCGCGCAGCCTGCCTGGCACCCAGTAGGTGCTCACCTAGCAGTCTGAGAGGGTACCTGGTCCCCCATTTTACTCAAGGGGACAGCTTAGCTCAGGTCCCCTGCCCCAGCCCTCAAGCCAGGCTTATAAGGGAGCCCCAAGACCCCATGGAGGGCATGTCGCCTGCAAACGCATGTTTTCATTAGCAAGAAATGAATAATTAATACCACGGCGCCTTTGAAACTGTTTTGGTTTTTATTTTAAATCTTTTTTCTTCTATGTAAAGAAACAGCACTTCCGTTAGATACCAAATTTATTCTTTCATAAGCACTATTTAATAGTTACTTATTCCACCCTAGGCTCCCTGGGGTGTCCTGACAGGCCGATCAGCCCCCACCCGCGGCCCAGCCTCCTGAGCACACAGTAGGGCAGAATGCAGAGGGCACGGGCAATGGTGCACCCTTTCCGGAGCACACCCCCCACCCCAGGTCCTCTCTCGTCGTCCCCCCCACAGGCCTGCGCTGGGGCAATGGGTAGGTGGAGCCCAGGGCCAGGTGGCCTTGCAGAGTTCCAGGCACAAGAAGGTGCCCCTGGCAGAACAGCTCGTGGCAGGCGGGCCCACCAAGCCTTGAGAACGTGCGCCCCCACTCCCTCCACCACCGTGAAGTTGCCCTCCTCCACGCACTGAGCTCTCTCGACAGAGCTGGCGGCCTGGACCATCAGCTCCATGAGCGGGGAGTCAGCGTGCAATGATTTCTCGGCTCTAGGAGCCTGTCTTCAGGTGCTGTTATGAGACAACAATGTCTTCAACTACAAGCCGGGGAGCCTGCAATCAGTAGAACAGCCTCCGAAAGCACCTCCACCGACCTGAGGCTCCACTGGCCCAGGGCACTGATGCCCCGTGTGCCCACAGAGGGGTCAGGGGTGGACGTCACGGCCCCCACACCTCCGTCCCGCTGCCTGTGGCTAGAGCGCAATGCTGAACAAAAGAATTGGGGCGTAGACATTTTTCTTCTTGCAAAACGTGGTCATTAATTTTTTAGAGTGTACGATGTTGTCCTCAAGAAAACACATGAAAAATGAGTCGTCTGCTCCTAATAAACATTTCTAGACTAAGTATCTGTAACCCTATCAATTATTTATTTCCATATATGGAGAATACATAATTTGTAATAAAACGCAGAAAGAGTTTAATTTTTCTGCACAATATATGAAATTGAGTTTTTGACTAATACACAAATAAATTGACTCTAATCCCTCCCTGTCATAGTGTACGGTATTGTTTCAGGTATAAATCTCTTAATTTTATACATGTTTTCAAAGAATTAATCTCCAATATTTAAGGACCAGCATAAATCTCCATAATGGGGCATTTCAGCAGATTCCCACTTGTAAAGCCTGTCGTTTCCCATGCCCTGTGGTCATCACCAGCACACGCCACAGAGCACCAGGGCTCCCCAAACGCTCGCAGGAGCCCACCATCCACAGAGCACATGACAAGCCGGCTGCCGAAGGCGCAGGCCAGCCCCGCGCTGGCGGCCGAGACTCAGCGAGAGTCCAGGCACCGCCCGGTGCCTGACGGACAAATGGGAGGCCAGCCCACCCCTGCAGGCCCTGCACACGTGAGCAGACGGCAGACGAGGAAGCAGGACTAACGTCTGTGGCCCCGAGGAGACATGGGCCCCAGGGAGCCCGCAGGGGTCGGTGGCAGAGGGGGCTTGCCTGGTCACTTCACAGTGTCAGGGTGCAGGGGGGCCGTCTGACTCCCGCCGGGCTGGAGGGGGAATACAGACTGGACCGAGGAGCGGAACACAACCCCCCGTCGGACGCTTCCGTGGAGTTTCTCACCCTGAAGCAGAGTTGGGTCCACCCTTCCTGCTCTCTCATCCTGAAGCACAGTTGGGTCCACCTGGTCAGAGGGTACAAGCCCAACAGTACTGGGGCCTGGGGTCCGGCATGGGGACCCACCAGTTGGGAAGGTTCACCAAGGAGAGGCATGGTACTGGGGGCCCAGGCACTCAGTCCTGGGGCCACCTGGAGCCCGGCGGTTCTGGAAGACGTCCCCGGGCCTGGGGGTTCACAGCAGAGCCTGCGCTCCCAGCCCACGGGACTCAGCGTGGCGGTTCGTTGGCCCCGGGAATGGGCTGCGGGCCCCCAGGACTCAGGCTCTGTCCAGGCGCCGTGCACAGCCTGCTCTGCGGGAGGTCACAGGAACCTCTTCCTCACAAGTGCCCAATCCTTGCAGAACCAGACAGGCCGTCGCGTGTTTGAAAACTGAGACTCAGCCCTCGAAATCAAGAGCAGGACATCTGCTCACCGGTTGCTGCAGGGCACAGAAAGCCCAGGTGCCAGGCGGCAAAAGGCATGCAGCAGACACAGGCCAGACACGGCCAGAGCGAGGCGGCATGGCTCCAGTCACAAGAGGTCCCTGGGGCTGCCAGAGTCACAGAAGCAGGCAGCGGGCTTGCCAGGCTGCAGCGGGGCTGTGTATGTAACGGGCACAGGGTTTGGAGGTGACTGCTGATGCCGCAAGACGGTCTGAGCACCTGTGCTGCTGAGCCACACACCTGAAAACGGTTCAAATGGCAAGCTTTGTGTTGCATCTCACTATGTTAAGGGGCTCCCTTGTGGCTCAGACAGTAAAGAATCTGCCTGCCGAGCAGGAGACCCAGGTTGGATCCCTGGGTCGGAGAGATCCCCAGGAGGAGGGCAGGACTATCCACCCCAGTGCTCTCCCCTGGAGAATTCCATGCACAGGAGAGCCTGGGGGGCTGCAGGCCGCAGGGTCTCAGAGTCGGGCAGGACTGAGTGACTGACGCACGTTGCCACGTTGAAGATAAAAGGCCGTCTTCCCTCCAGACACCACCCCTCACCTTGTAAGTCTATGCGCTGTCAGCGTGTTTAAAATTCGTAAAAACAGTCCGGGCCTCCACTCTAGGCTGAGGCGCCGGCTCATCTGCTGAGAGGGCGTCCCGGTTACACAGCCTCTGTCTGCATGCAGGCCATCGCGGCCATAGGACAGAGGCCCAGGTGGGCCGGCGCCGGCTCCCCCGCAGCTGCTGGAAGGCGGGCGCCCCTGTGGGAAGGGCCCCACATGGTCCTGTCAGGGAGGGGCCATGCCAGGGTCCCAGCTGGTTGGAGGTGGCAGCAGCAGCCCCTGACCCAGAGCTCCCCGCCTTCTATTTTCTGTGTTCTGATGTTTTGTCACGCTCCTCACTGACCCTGGAGCGACCGCCCCCCCGCCCCAAGCTAGCCAGCTCCCAACATTTCATCCACAGCCAGCCAATCCAGAGCCCCACCCCGAGGTTCCCACACTGCAGGTCACGTCCCCCTCCCTGGCCACCCAGGGGAGGGGCTAGACGAGCAGGGACACCCTGGCGGCCTGAGGCCACTCTCCCAGCTGCCCTGTCCTTCCAGCAGGAACAAGAGGCTCCTGCTGCAGGGTCCCCACGTGGCCCCCTCCTCTCAGGACCCGGGAGGAACAGCCCTCTTTCCGTTGATGGCGGTCCCCAGCCCGCTGGCTCTGCCGTCTCTGCTGTTCAGCCACTCGATCATGCCCGACTCCTGTGGACTGCAGCATGCCAGGCCTCTCTGTCCTTCACCATCTCCAGACTTTGCTCAGACTCATGTCCACTGAGTCGGTGAGTAATAATACCTGAGTAATATTAGTAACAAGACCTACATTTAAAACAGGCAACCCACCGAGACGCGTCAGGGCCATGGAAGGGGTGTCATCTGCAGGGGTGAGCAGGGGTGCGGGGACCTCATCCCTCTGGGCCAGACCCCCCTCAGATGGGGCTCCCTCAGGGGCCACTGGATCCCCAGGACAGTATATACAGTGGGCACAGGGCCCTGGGCACTGAGGGTGGGAGGACAGCCCCGGGCACTGGGGGGCATGGGGCCCTGAGCACTGGGGGCATGGGGCCTGGGCACACCCCTCTCCTCAGCCTGCTGGGTGGAAGCATGTTGAACAGCAGGGGGCTCTGCCGAAAGCCCCAGGGGGCTGAGATTAGGGAGTGGGGACCCCCAGAGCCTGGGGTCCAGGACGGGCAGGGTTGGACCAGAGCTAGGACAGAGGCGACGGTGGGGACAGGCTCCTCCTGCAGGTGCACCTTGCCTGGCCCAGGGAGCACTGGAAGATGGGCTTTCTGTGGTCATCCCGTGCCAGGGGGAGGGGCAGGGGAGGGCGTCCAGCCTCCCTTCAGATCCTGCGGCACCAGGCCGCCAATTATTCAGCTCCTGCCTCCCGGCCTCCCTCTGCCAGTGCCTCATAAAGTCGGGAAGATAAATCTCCCCTCCGCTGCTGGGGAGGCTGGTGAGACCCAGGGCCTGCGGAGCACCCTGGCCACCCGCTGGGTCCTAGATGTGTATAAGAGACAGGCACAGCAGGCACAGCTCAGGACGGCCACCAGGAGGCTGGGCTGCCAGCTGGACCTCAGGCGCCTGGGTGTGTCCTCAGGCCTGGTGGCCTCTCACCTCCGGGGCGGCCCTTGAGTCTGTCCAGTGGCTCAGACCTCAGGGCCCTGGCTCCGCTGGACACAGGCCAGGTCCACTTCCCGATGTCGCCTCTCCCAGGCTCGGGTCCATCGCCAGGCCCGAGGCGCCTCTGAGACTCCTGCATCTGGGGGTGAGGCCCAGCTGGGCAAGGGGACAGAGGCTGGGCCAGGCCTAGGCTTGAGGTGACAGGCGCGGGCAGACTCAGCTGGGCCCCTGGAGGCTGTCACGCTATGGACCAGTCACTCAGGGAAGGACAGGCACATCCAGCATGTGAGAGTGAGGTCCCACCTCGGAGGACAGCAGCCTCGCCCACCAGGGGTCCCTGACCCCTAGATGGGCGTCCAGCCTGCCGGGTGTGGCAACGCGGGACAGGCAGCAGCTGGAAGCCTGCAGAGGACGGAGGCGCCGCCCCGTCCAGGGAGGGAAACAGGTTCCAGGGACGCGGGTCTTGACTGAGGAGGAGCCAGGACCTGCTGTGGAGCCTCAGAGGGAACCCGGCTCTCAGAGCAGGCTCCCTCCTCAGGGAGACGAGGGGGACTGTGAGGAAACCCAGAGACGGCACACGTCACCCCAGCAGTGTCCTGGGGGCAGAGGGCTGCTGAGGCCAGGCAACTGAGAGCCCCAGAGAGCCCGGTTGCCCAGGAGGTGGGGTTGGCGGGCAGCTTCCCCCAGGCTCAGATCCACGCCACCGAGGACAGCCAGGTGCCCCGGGTCACTGCAAGACCTGAAGAAGGTGGGCATCACCGAGTCCAGGCTGGACACACCTCCCTGTACCAGGCCAGCCGCCCCAAGCCTCAAGCTACCCAGTCCTCCTTGTCTGGAGCCTGGGGACGCATCCAGACAGCAGCCACAGGCAGGGTGGAGCTCAGCCCAGCACCCACCCTGTGTTCTGGGACCCAGCCTCCCCCACGGCCGCCTTGGCTGGACTCCCAGCCTGTGCCCACTGGCGCTGGTGGGACCCTGGGGCTGCGGGGCCAGCAGTGTCCCGGAGAGCCGCCTGATGAGCCCGGCAGCACCCTGCGTGCCCGGCCACACAGCTCTGGGGACTGTGAGGCTGAGTGGCCCTCCACTTCCTGAGACGTCTCATCGCTTAACTTTGGAATCACGAGAGCTCTGCTTCCAGCCCGCTTCAGTTGCGTCTCAGGAACTGAGGAGCAGGCACTCTGGCCAGCGAGGGCCTTGGACGTCAGACTCCTGGGTCTTCCCGAGGATGCTCGTGCTCGGAGAGTCTTGCATCCTGAGAGAACAGCCCCAAGCGAGATTGGACGGTGACGGGGGACAGCCCGTGTCTCCCCACCCAGAGATGCAGCCAGAGGCTGCAGGCAATACCTGGCAACAAGATGAAGTCTGGGAGTGGCGACGGTAGGGTGGCTGCAACCCGAGGACGGGGTACAGGGGCCTGAGCCAGACCAGGCCAGGCCCATGCGGGGCCAGGGGTCCAGCCTAGCTCCCAGCCCAGCCACCAGGCACCCACCAGATGCCCATCCCACAAGCAGAGCCCTGCCCCCTGTCCCCTGGCCCTATCCGCCCGCCCCTGCCATCAGTCACCCTGTGCCCCCCCTCTCCCCCCCGGCTGGAGCCAGTTTCCTGAGTGACAGCAATTAGGGCCGAGGCTGGCAGAGCGGCCCGCGGCCCCCCCTAGCCTCTGACGCGGGTGGCAGCAGCTCCCCCGGGGGCCGCGCTTGGATCTGCTGTAAAAATGGAAACATCCCCTATGTGAGACACAAGCTGCCGGGCGAGGAGCCTCCACTGCGAAATCTCGCACCGAGAAGGGTGGCGGTGGCCAGGGGTGTGCCAGGCAGGAAGGCAGCCTGGGGAGCCAAAAGCCCCTGGTGGGGGTGTGATGCAGGGGCGAGGCTGAGCCCCCCCAGCCAGACAGCCTCGCCTCGAGCAGACATTTCCCAAAAATGCCAATGGAGCCAGTGCCGGGCTTTCCACGCCTGCCTGGAGCTGCTGGAATAGTTGTGGTGGAGATGGGCATGCTGGCACGGAGGGGCAGGGGGCATCCAAGCCAGGGGTCACGCTCCCCACGCCCCTAGCCCCAGAGGCATGGTGTCCCCAGTCCAGTCCTGTTTCCCAGTGGGGACAGAGCTCAGCCACAGCATCTAGGGCCCAGGGCAGGCTGAAAGCTGGCCAGGCTGTCCAAGAGCCAGGGACTCGGAGGAAATACACACAGGCCAAGCACACAGGACCCCTGAGGCCCCCGGCCACTGTCAGGCTGGCCCGGAGCACCCTGGGGCCCCCGCCTGGTAGCACAGCCCTGGGGTGGAGTTACCCCTCTCCCGGCCAGGGTCCTCCATGTTGCCACCCCCCACCCCGAGCTCAGCCCCTGGCTCAGCGGCTCTGAGCTCCCTGATGGCTGAGTCGGTGCCAGTGAAGTCCACTGGCTGATGGAGCCGAGTTGGGTGTGCGAAACTCCCCCAGCGGGCTGTTCTCACCCGCTCAGGGTTCACAGCTCAGCCCAGCCCCTGCTTGCTCTGTAGACGGTGGGCGGCAGGCCCTGGTGTCCCTGGGGGGCCGGCTGTGGAGGGCCTCCATCTGCCTTCCTTGGGGCCTGGGCAGGGGCTCACAGCAGGCCTGCCCTTTTGGCACTTTCCATGTAAGGCACCAGTTTTCACAAGACCCAGTGGAGGGGAGGGCTGTGTCCCCCGCACGCTGCGGCCCATGCCCAGCTCCAAGCCGGTGAGGACTGCCCATCTGAAGGCCCCTGGCCTCTGGGCACATCACCACCCAGGGCCGGGAGCCGGGCATTCCAGCCTCAAGACAGACCAGGGGCTTGGCCACCCGTCCCTGGGCTCAGCCAGCTTCTGGAGCCCACTCCTGGAGGCAGAGGCCACAGGGATGCTGAGAATCGGAGGCCGCAGACAGGACAGGGCCCATCCCCCTCAGATCTTGGCCCCCAGACCCCCAAGGCCTGGAGACACCTGATCCGTGGGCGACTGGGGCTGGGAGGAGACAGGCAGGAGTCACGACCCACCCACAGGATCCAGTGCTGGGGGCAGACAGAGGGGCGGGAGCTGCCCACAGGACCCCTGCTTGGGGCCACAGCCGGGGCAGCAGGCCTCTTGCCAGCAGTCTGGGGACCAGGCGGGCCCTGCCCAGGGGCCCCTATCGGGGCTCTGAAGGCTTCTGTGCCTTTCCAGCTGGTCTGACAACACCCTGAGGGTGAGGTCACCTGGTAACCCCTCAGGGCTGGACACTGTGGTGGAGCGATGGACCTGGCGGGCCTCCCCTTGAGCAGGGGCCGCCAGCCCCTCCAGGCAAGGCACCAGGCCGGGGGCAGCGGGGAGGCCGGGGGCCATGCTGAGCTTGGCTGTCTCTAGCAGGGATCACCTGGGAGCCTCAACTCCAGGGGCCCATCCGGGAGCATGCAGCGGTGTCTGCTCGGGCCGGGGCTCGCTCCATGCCCTCCCCTGATTGCAGACAGTCGGCCGGTCACCTGAGGGCAGCCCCTGTCCAGGCCGGCACTTCCGACCTCCTCTCACCCCCGAGCCCTCGGTGCCGAGCAAACAGGTTTGTTGATTTGCACTGGGTCTGATCTGGGTCTGGGGGCCCCACAGCCACCCACCTGCACGCACGTCCATCTGTCCGTCCGTCCTGGACACCGGCTCAGGCAGGCAGTGGGCTGTTGCCCCTGGTGCCCCATCCCAGAAGGCCTGGCCTCAGGGTGCCCACTGCCCTCCCTGTGACCCATGGGGCCCGTGGGGAGCCTTGAGGGCCACGGTCCTATGGGCCCCCTGAGGGCAGCGGGAAGGGGCTCCCAGAGACCACTGGGTGGGTTGGTGCTGTCTCACCCAGGGGCGTTAGCAGCCTGAGGGTGATCAAGGCTCAGAGGGCTTCTGAGCTTCATCGCTCCCCTACGTGTGCTCTGCCGGTTGGCTTGCCAAACGTGGGGGAACCACGCCCGGGCATGCCCCACAGGCACCCGGCCGCAGGCGTCACCCAGCCGGCTGGGTCACCGCAGCAGGGCTTTACTTGGGGGGCAATGGTGGAGGGGTGTCTGCGATGAGTTTAAACCTCAGAGGCCCCAAGGTCAATGGTGCTGACACCACCCAGCAGCCCCCCAGGCCACAGGGCCCTGGAGCGCCTGCCCCCCGGACGGCCCCTGCCAGGCCTCCTGGGCCCCTCACGGCCTCCTGAGCTCAGCCCAGTGAGGTCACGCCCAGCCCTGGCTCATCTGCCGGTCAGTGAGGTTGGGCACAGTGGTGACAACGCCCTGGCCACTCAGGGGCCGTCCTGAGCCCCAGCCTGGGCGCCATGCCGCCCAGGGCCGCCTGAAGGGCCCACAGTGCCACAGCCGCACGCTCAGGCCCAGAGTCGAGTGCGAGGGGGCTGCCAGCCTGCATGGATCCATGCCAGGCCCCTGCCGCAGAGGGCGGCAGGCCGGAGCCAGGGGCTCCACAGAGAGGAGGACGTGGGTCCTGAGCCGGCCAAGGGCACGTGCTGGGGCTCCACACACCCGGCCCAGACTGCCAGCGCCGCTGCCGTGAGCCCACGAGGATCGCCGCCCCCTGCCGCAGGGCCGGTCAAACGCGTGAGTCAGTGACTGAGCAGACGTAGAGTCCCCCACCACGTGCACCCATCACACAAGCACAGCCACAGCTCAGGGCTGGAGCCGGCCCAGGGTCCTCACCCAGCCAGAGGAGGGGGTGTCACACGGCCGCAGGGCTGGAGCCAGCCTCTCGGTCCCGGGGCCACCAGGCCCAGGAGACGATCAGCTGATGGACAGCAGCATTTAAGTGCCCAAGGGAAAAAAATCAATTCTCCCGGTTCCACTTTAATCCATCAGTTCCATTGCTGATGAACTTCCTGGTGCCCAGCAGACATAGGGGGCCGGCTGTGGAGGCCTCAGCCGCCCCCTCACATGGGGTCCAGGCTCACAGCCACCCTCCAGCAGGGACCCCTCCAGCTGCCCACCCCAGCCTCAGCTGGGAGGGTGGGGGCCTGAGAAGCAGGAGGGCACCCCTCCCTGACATCCTCCCCTCTGGCCCAGGCCTGGACACCACACACAGCATCCAGGTCCTGGACAGAAAGTCGGGCCCACCCTACCCGGCCTGAGCCGCTGCCTCCCCAGGCACGGCTGTGGGGCTCCAACTCGCGGTGAGAGTCAGACCCCAGCTCCAGCACCCCCGCCCGGCCGCGGGCCCTTCACTGTGACCCAGCAATACTGCGGCCTCGATGGGGCCTGGATTAAGTGTGTTGATTCAGCCATCGCACCTGGCACCACAGAGGAGGAAGCTGGCACTGGGGGCAGGGAATTAGACAGCAGCCAATATTTGCGGAGTTGAATTGAATCTGTCACCCGCGGGCTGTGTGTGTTCTGGTTGGTTTTGCGGTTTCTGCTGCGGGCGGACAGCCCAGCGAGGAAGCCCTTGAGGGGCCCGCTTGGAGCCTGACCCAGGCGAGGGCAGCTGGGCTGGGATGGGGGACGGGAGCGGACCCCAGGGTGGGGTGCCAGGCTGAGGGGCCCGCCCCATCCACCTTGCATCCTGCTGGTCCTTCAGGAGAGGGGTGCACTGGTCTCCCAGCAAGGAAGGGACTCCGGAAGACCCAGGCTGGCCTCTTCCCAGGTGGTATGCTGGCCAGTGCTGCCCACCTCCAATTCCCAAAACCCAAACAGGATTAGTTTGTTTGGGCAGCAGCAAAGCTGCTTACATCTGAGCCAAGAGGGCACCAGGCTGCGTGAAGGGGCCTGATGGGACGTGGCACAAAAGTGGCGCCAAGTGGCAGCAACGTCGAGGGCACAGTCTGCCTGGCTCAGCTCAGCCCCAGGGATCCCGGCGAGCAGACACCATCTGTCCGGGCCGCTGGTGCCCAAGGCTGCACGTGGGGCTCAGACGCCCAGGAGAGGGCAAGGGGCTGGGATGAGGTCCCTTACTGCGCCAGGACCTAGCAGGTGGGGGCGGGACGTGTGCTTTCTTATGATGTCCCTCCAGCGTCTGGGGAGGCGGAAGCCCTGCGCATCAGACCTGGTCCCTGGCCCTGAGTGCAGGCCTGGTCCTGGAGGGGACACTGGAGGGGCAGGGGGGGCACAGCCTGTGGGCGAGGCTGACCCTGCAGCAGCGCTCAGGGGGCCGTTCACCCCACCCTCCGGGCCCCCGTCCCGGGCGCCACAGAAAGTAGCCCACCGTGAAACCCTCCAGACACGTGGTCCCCAACAGCAGGCTCAGCAGGAAGGAGGGCGGGGGACGCAAGGACCTCAGTGCCGCCTGGGCTCCTAGAGGCCCCCATCCCCACCCACTGGCTGCTTGGGGGTGGTCCGCCCGTAGGAGGGGAGTGGCCCCAGGCTGCAAGATACGGTGGGGGAGGGGCAGGAGAGCGTGAGGGTGAGTGCAGGGGTGCCCGGGGGGATCTTCTCGGGGGAGGCAGAGGCCAAGACTGCCACCAAGGAGAGCTGGGGGCCCCACAACCTGTCCCCATGGCTCACGCGGCCAAGAGCAGAGCCCAGGGCGGGCAGAGACCATGTCCAGGCCCAGTGGTTCAGGTGGGGATCACCAGGCTGCCGGAGCTGCGAGGTTGCTGGGTGGTGGACAGGCGCCAGACAGAAGGGGCTCCAGCGCTCTGAGCTCCACCCCGGGGGGCCCCGAGTCGGTCCCCAGCCCTCTAGGGTCCTCTGAACTCCACCCCAGGGGCCTGAGCCTGGTCCCGGCCCTCTGGCTGGCCTCCCTGCTCTCCGTGGCAGGCACAGGACCACTCGCTCCTGCCCGGCCAGCCTCCCTTCAGATCCTGCGGCACCAGGCCGCCAATTATTCAGCTCCTGCCTCCCGGCCTCCCTCTGCCAGTGCCTCATAAAGTCGGGAAGATAAATCTCCCCTCCGCTTGGCTGCGTGAAGGGGCCTGATGGGACGTGGCACAAAAGTGGCGCCAAGTGGCAGCAACGTCGAGGGCACAGTCTGCCTGGCTCAGCTCAGCCCCAGGGATCCCGGCGAGCAGACACCATCTGTCCGGGCCGCTGGTGCCCAAGGCTGCACGTGGGGCTCAGACGCCCAGGAGAGGGCAAGGTGGCTGGGATGAGGTCCCTTACTGCGCCAGGACCTAGCAGGTGGGGGCGGGACGTGTGCTTTCTTATGATGTCCCTCCAGCGTCTGGGGAGGCGGAAGCCCTGCGCATCAGACCTGGTCCCTGGCCCTGAGTGCAGGCCTGGTCCTGGAGGGGACACTGGAGGGGCAGGGGGGGCACAGCCTGTGGGCGAGGCTGACCCTGCAGCAGCGCTCAGGGGGCCGTTCACCCCACCCTCCGGGCCCCCGTCCCGGGCGCCACAGAAAGTAGCCCACCGTGAAACCCTCCAGACACGTGGTCCCCAACAGCAGGCTCAGCAGGAAGGAGGGCGGGGGACGCAAGGACCTCAGTGCCGCCTGGGCTCCTAGAGGCCCCCATCCCCACCCACTGGCTGCTTGGGGGTGGTCCGCCCGTAGGAGGGGAGTGGCCCCAGGCTGCAAGATACGGTGGGGGAGGGGCAGGAGAGCGTGAGGGTGAGTGCAGGGGTGCCCGGGGGGATCTTCTCGGGGGAGGCAGAGGCCAAGACTGCCACCAAGGAGAGCTGGGGGCCCCACAACCTGTCCCCATGGCTCACGCGGCCAAGAGCAGAGCCCAGGGCGGGCAGAGACCATGTCCAGGCCCAGTGGTTCAGGTGGGGATCACCAGGCTGCCGGAGCTGCGAGGTTGCTGGGTGGTGGACAGGCGCCAGACAGAAGGGGCTCCAGTGCTCTGAGCTCCACCCCGGGGGGCCCCGAGTCGGTCCCCAGCCCTCTAGGGTCCTCTGAACTCCACCCCAGGGGCCTGAGCCTGGTCCCGGCCCTCTGGCTGGCCTCCCTGCTCTCCGTGGCAGGCACAGGACCACTCGCTCCTGCCCGGCCAGCCTCCCTTCAGATCCTGCGGCACCAGGCCGCCAATTATTCAGCTCCTGCCTCCCGGCCTCCCTCTGCCAGTGCCTCATAAAGTCGGGAAGATAAATCTCCCCTCCGCTGCTGGGGAGGCTGGTGAGACCCAGGGCCTGCGGAGCACCCTGGCCACCCGCTGGGTCCTCCGCTGTTAGACCCACCCCTCTGGGCGGGAAGCGCTGGTTGGGAGGGGGGGGGCTGAGGAGCGTTCCCTGTGGTCAGGACTGTGCCCGCCCCCCGCGAGGGTGGCTTCTCCAGGCGTCTAGGATCAGCGAGCGCAGGGTGAAGGCAGGCGCCCAGGCCGCGCCCTGGCCACACCAGGCTGAGCGCGGGAACAGGCCATGCCCTTCCAAAGGCAGAACCACAGCCGCCACGGCCACGACCACTGCCCAGGGTCAGGGAGCGGCGGGGCACTCACAGCCCCAGAGCCCCTGAGAGGCTGTGTCCCAGGGAAAGCAGACAGACTATGCTGACGAGGGGCTTCCGCCGGCCCCATCCCTGCAGAGCCAAGGCCCGCTTCCTGCAAACATCACTGGTAGCTCTTGGGGTAGCCCAGCGGGGAGTGGACCACCTCCTGGGCGGGGTGGGGTCTGTGCCTGGGGGCGGTGCCTGGCGGAGGTGAGTGAGCGGTGTCGGGGGTGGGGGTGGTCCCAGTGTAGGACGAGGTGGCCGCGGAGCAGTGGGGCCCCACTCTCAGAGCCCCTCCCTGTGGACCGTCTACCTCTGGGGCTCAGGGCAAGACCGAGTTCCGAGTCATGGAGCTTCCCGGACAGCGGGCCCAGTGCCTGCCGAGCGGAGCTGCCTGGCTACCCAAAGGTGGGGTAGCCCCCACCGGAGTCCCCCGACCCTTCCAAGACAGGGGCCGGGGGCCCTCCCCGTCCCACAGTTAGCAGCAGTGAGTGACAAGCCCCGACGACTGCCCAGCCTGCTCACTGGCCCCCACCCGGGAGACAGGGGACCCAGCTAGCTGTCCCAGAAACGTGTCACAGCCAGTCAGACAACGGACAGCCTGGCCCTCCCCCCAGGGCTGACCCCAGCCGCCAGCCACCGCCCAGGGCAGCTCCTTGCATCCCACTCTCAGGTGCACGTCCAGCTTCAGGCGCCCACTCCTGAGTCCCTACCTTTTCCTGGGCCTCAGGCCCCATGCCCCCAGCAGACCAGCCCCTCGTCTCCCTCTGGGCCCTGGCCTGACCGCTGGGAGCGTGCCCAGTGCTGGCATCCGAGTCAGCATTTACCACCCTGAAGACTTGGGGACTTGGTGGCCTCATTCTGGCCTCTGTCCTCGTGACCAGCCAAGCCTGCTTCTCCTCCCAACCCTGAATCATCGGGATTTGGGGCTAAGATAGACCAGTCCGCCACGCTCAGCCCCATCTTGTCCAGGCCACGCACTGGCCCCGCCTCATGCCTGGCGCACCCCCAGGAGCCTCCTCATGGGCCCAGTCCCCTCCTTGTGGGCCGAGGCCACTCTGCACGTCTCTTCCTGTCCACTTCCGAGGGCTCCCCCAGCGCTGCCACCTTCCCCACTGCTGGTTCCCAAACACCTGACCTGGGGACAAAGCGGGCCTCCACAGAGCACCGCCCACCGCCCCGCCACCCAACCGGATGAGGCCCAGCAGGGGTGGCTGTGGCTCTGAGAGTGTGCGGGGGTCCCCGGCCAGCTCCACACCCCTCACCCACTCCGACCGAAGCTGTCCCCTCAGTAGCCGCAACTCAAGCCATGGGGGGCAGTTTCCTCTGAGACAAGGCATCCCAAATCCTGGGGGGCCCACAAACAAGGAGCCAGAGCCAACAGGCAAACCTGACCGTGGGCTGAAGGGGAAGGACTTCCTGAGGACAAAAGTGGGGACGCTGGGAGCTGGAGTCAGGGGCTCAGCCAGAACCACGCGCTGGAAGGCCAGCGACGAGCCGGCGAAGTCCCAACACTAACACGACGGGAAGGGAGCACCTTGGCGTAGGAGCGCCAGGCGAGCAGACCTGGGGGGTGGGGCCTGCAGCCAGCAAAGGCCCACTGCCCACCCACGAGCCCCAGACGCCCTCGCCAGCCGCCCGCCCTCCAGGCAGCAGAGGGGCCACCCACAGCCTCCAGGGCTCAGCAGGCCAGACATTTGCCTCCCAGGTGGTCGGGGCTGAGGCTTCACCAGGGGCTGGGGGGCCTTTCCTGTGTGGAGGGGTGGCCCGGCCAGTGCCTGACTGGGAGGGGAGGATGGAAGGATGGAGGGACAGACGGCATGTGGAGGGGTGGCTGGTGGATGATGGGGGGGTCAGTGTGGCCACTGGCCCCTCCCCTGGCCTGTCCCATGGCCCCTCCGGGAGCTCTGAGGGGGGCCCCTCTTTCTGGGAGGCACACACTCCCTTTGCCATGCCCACATCCTTGGTGGCTCAGACGGTAAAGCGTCTGCCTACAAGGCAGGAAACCTGGGTTCGATCCCTGAGTCGGGAAGATCCCCTGGAGAAGGAGATGGCTACCCTCTCCAATTATTCTTGCCTAGAGAATCCCATCGATGGAGGAGCCTGGCAGGCTACAGTTCCTGGAGTTGCACAGAGTTGGACACGACTGAGCAACTTCACTTTCCTACTTGCCTTTCCTGCCTCAGCACCCTCAGCCCGGCCCCCTACCGGGGGCTGCAGGCCAACCCCCTGCTGCCCACCTTCTGGCTCACTGTGTGGAAGGACAGAGCCCAGTGCGGCCTCCATGAGTCTTACACCCGCCTTGCCGCTGGTCAGTCCCCACCCAATTCCCCAGCCCCTGCCCATCTCAGCCCCGGCCCGTCTCCGCACTCCACCACCTGGCCTGGCTCAGGGCTACAGCCTACCAGCTCAGGACGCCTCTGGCTACATATATTGAACCTAAAGCATCGGATTACATGTTTGTTCAATAGCCATAAACTCCCAAAGTTTTATGGGGTCGTAAAGCCGCTGCCTCAGCTCCCACTGCGGCGGAGGGAGTGTGATGTGCTTCCCTGCTAATGGGGCTGCGCGCGTGATTTGGGCTTGTTGGCTGGAAACATCACGTTTGCGTTTCCCAAACTGTCGTAAATAAAGCCGCCCGTTAGAGCACCCCAGACCTAGCCTCAAAGTTCTGGGAGAAGAGGGGAAGCTGAAAGTGCTGGAGGCCCCCCCGAGATGCCCAGAAGAGGGTGAGGAGGATGGGAGACAGGCAGAGACACTGTACCCCGACCAGGTGGCCTGGAGTGGTCAAGCATCCCACCCTCCAGGATCAACTCCGAGTGCACCCTCTGAGGTCCGGCTCCAGGAAGGTGTGAACTCAGAGGCCCGCTCTCAGCTGGGGGACGTGTGCACTATGGGGCCTGGGGCCAGCTGGGGGGTCAGACTCCTTGGGGGAGGAAGGGACTGGGCTGGAGGGGCTAGGGCAGGCAGAGGCTGCCGGGAGGGTGCAGGCATTCTGGAGGGCGCCACATCCATACCACGTCCAGGGCTGGGCCGGGTGAGTGCAAAGGGGAGGAGATGGAAGCCCCCTGTCCCGGGGGCCCCTGTCTCGGGGGCTCCCTGTCTCAGGGGGCTCACACAGGAGACACCTAGACGCAGCTGGCCTGGGGCAGGTCACTCAGCTTCGGCCAGGAGAGGGCTACGGGTTGCCCGGGTCTCCCGCTCTGCAGGCAGATTCTCCACTATCTGAGCCACAGGGGAAGCCCCTGCCCCGGCTCACATAGGCACAGCTCCCACACTGGCCCCTGAGTGGGCACACAGCCCTGGCTCAGTGAAGGTGCTCAGTGAGTGGGTGACTTTGCCCTGATCCTTGTAACTCTGCTATCAAGCTGGTCCTCAAAAGCACATCGATTTGCCCGAATCAATATTTATTGCAGCTTCAAAGGCTGGGGTAGGGGAGCTGCAGGCTGATGAATGGACAGCCAAGCAGCCCACCGGAGGCCCCCCTGCCCTGCGGGCCTTGGGCCCTGCTCACCCCACCCAGGGATGGAGCAGGGTCGCTGTGCCTCAGACACCCCGGGGTCCCGGTCCCTGGGGCCGTCTGCTTGCTTCCAAGAGCACCTGGGGAGCCAAGGCCTCTCTTGGCCTCGGCCCACTCGTGTGCGAGGCCCTAGAGGCTCGGGGCGGCGTGCACTGGCCGGGCCCGGGTGGTGGGTGCCCTCCCTGTCCTCCCCAGGCTGCTGTGTGGGCGGAAAGTAAAGGCACAGCTGGTGTTGCCACAGAGCCACGGAGGAGGTGAGTGCAGGTGGGTGGGATCTGATGTCTTGAGCCCAGAATGCCTGCCAGAAACTCAGGCGCTTTACTGGATACTTACCCTGAAACAGCTCGTGACAGGCACCCGTGAAGACACCGTTTCTTTCTCACGTCTAGCACAAGAGGCTTTTGCCTTTACAAGCCCCTCTCTCTTCCCCAGAGAGCTCTTTCTGTTTTACCCCAATCTATGTCTTCAGAATAAACTCTAGTGTTTTGCATCTTGGAAGCCCAGGTGTGGAGACATCTCTGGGAGACTTCTTGGAGGAGGAGGCTCATTCCCGGCCACTCTCGGGATCCCACAGATCAATCTTCAAAGAAGGATGAAAGCTGGGAGAAGGCCAGGGCCTGGCAGACCGCCGAACATGTCCTGGGGTTCGATCTCAGTGGCTCCCACCTCCTTCCGGGCCATGCCAGGCCCCAGTGCTGTGCGGGCCGTACTCCGGCTCCTGCCTGCTGGCCCATCAGCGCTAACTCTGCACCCCAGCCTCTCGGTCTTCCGGATTAAATGAAGCTGTGCCCAGGGCCTCCTTCCAGGAAGCTGGGAATTCTAACTCCTCCTTGGCAGGGCTGGGAGCAAGGCCTGCGAGGTGGTGGTCCTGGGCTTCAGGGCCGGGTCCTCAGGGTCTCAGGGCAGTGAGACCCCCAGAGCCCAGTGTAGCCTCAGGCAGAGCACCTGCCCTGGGGGAGGGATCAGGTGAGCCCTGGCCCCCGAGGGGCACACGTGTGGCGGGGTGCAAGTGACCCTCTGCTCTGCATACACCACAGCCCCTCATGCCAGCCCCTCCACCTGTGTGGGCCGTGGGCTCCAGGAGCATCCGCCTGCCAGCTCAGGGCACCCCAGACACCGCAGACACTCCTTTCCTAGATGCCCTCTGCCCTCCGGATGAATATATGTACAGAAGGTTAGCAGGCACATAACGAGCACACCTGGACACAGCTGAGAGTACAAGCAGACGTGAGGCCCGGGGGAGCCCAGGGCTGGACAGGCAAGGCCACGGCCACTTTCTCGAGCAGGAGCCAACGGGCCTCCACCTCCCGACAGTGGCCATGGAGACCCATGTGCCGGGGCAGCAGGGGGTTCCTCGCCTGCCCCTCCCCTCCCCCACCCTCTCCCACCCCTCTTGGGAAAGAATGAGGGCAAGAGGAGAAGGGGACGACAGAGGATGAGATGGCTGGATGGCACTACCGACTCGATGGACATGAATTTGAGTGAACTCTGGGAGTTGGTGATGGACAGGAAGGCCTGGTGTGCTATGATTCACGGGGCTGCAAAGAGTCGGACACGACTGAGTGACTGAACTGAACTGAACTTATGTAGCTTTGAGTATCTACCATTATGGTAAAGATACTAAATAGTTTTGTCACCACAAGAATTTTGGGGTTTCCATTTTATAACTATCCCATCTGTCTCCTGATCCCTCTCTAAACCCTTGACAAAGTCTTTTCTCTACTTCTTAATTTTTGTTTTTCCAAAAATGACATGTAAATGAAATCATGGAGTATGTAATATTTTGGAATTGCTATTGGAATTTTCACTGAGCATAATTTCCTGAAGATTCCCTAGGCATGATAATTGCTCAGTCATGTTCGATTCTGACACCCCATGGACTATAGCTCACAGGGCTCCACTGTCCATGGAATTTTCCAGGCAAGAATTCTGGAGTGAGTTGCCATTCCCTTCTCT
>SJYC01079353.1:0-15372 GCA_006408675.1 Madoqua kirkii | reverse complement strand
CTAAAAATGCATTAACTTACTCCATTAGAATGCAAACTCCAGGGTTTTACAAAGCTCTATTACTACCTAGTGTGAACCTAGCATGTAGTAAATACATAATAATTGTTGATGAGTGAATTATAGTACTTTCCTTAGGTGGAGTATTTGGTATCTTGAAGTTAATCCATTCTAAATGAAACAGAATTGACTTTAGCAGGCTTTTGTTCATTGTTTTGTAATGCATCAGAGTAGAAAGCATCGTAACTGCTATGGTCTACAAATTATTCTCCAGTTTTGTGGGGGATGAAAACGTTGTGCAAGAAGCACCAGCATCCTCATTAGTGTACTGACCAGTGAGAGACCCAAGTGAAGTGCTTCAGAAGGATCATGACGACAACATGGAGTTCCCAGCTTCTGGTGACAAAGTTCCCTTCTTTTCTCTGATTCTAAATCTAAATAATACCTTACTCCTCTGAGGAATAATTCTCTCTTGGCCTTGTCAACTGGTACAGAGGGCATGGCAGTTTGGAATCCAAGAGCAGTAACCCTTTTCTGGCAAAGTTTGGCACTTAGGAATCACATCTCTTATTCATTCAAAAAATAATACTAAGGCCCTTCCATTCATTAAGCGCTATGCATAAGGATAAATTTTTAAAACATAGGGTTTGCCAACTCATAAGAAAAATGACTGCAAAACAGTATGATCAGTGTGAGAGATTCAAGGCGTTAAAGCAAAGGAACATGCAACTTTGAGTGAAAAGGGCTGGCAGAAGCCTTCTGAATGCAGTATCACTGCAGCTGAGTTCCAGAAGTTAAATAGGTATTCACTTGGCCACAAAGAAGGGCGGAGCATTCCAGTCAGAAGTCACAAGGATATCGAGGGAAAAAAGACACACAGCACCTGGAGGAAGTACCTGGTATATGTGTAACTGATCATGATGCTCCAGAAAGGGTGGGATGAGGGTGGGCAACCTGTGATTTAAATATTCATAAAGCACAAAGGTATTTTCATAGCAAAACCTGTTAAAAGTTAAGTTAAATAAAGATCTTCTTAGCTCTGTAATGATAAGGAGACTAAACATCTTTTAGCTGTGTAAGGATGAACAAGGAGAGACTAAACATCCTTTTAGCTGTGTAAAGATGAACAAGGAGAGATAGGGAGAGATTCTCCTTGTTCCAAGAAGGACTATCAGAATGTTTATCAAAAAGGAGCCTAAGGAGCACTGAACTAGAATATGATCACACAGCGAGATCTGCAGAGATGAGGCTGGCAAGGTAGGTGGAAGAAAGAAGGTTAAATGCAACTTTGAGTGAAAAGGGCTGGCAGAAGCCTTCTGAATGCAGTATCACTGCAGCTGAGTTCCAGAAGTTAAATAGGTATTCACTTGGCCACAAAGAAGGGCGGAGCATTCCAGTCAGAAGTCACAAGGATATCGAGGGAAAAAAGACACACAGCACCTGGAGGAAGTACCTGGTATATGTGTAACTGATCATGATGCTCCAGAAAGGGTGGGATGAAGGTGGGCAACCTGTGATTTAAATATTCAGAAGGCACAAAGGTATTTTCATAGCAAAACCTGTTAAAAGTTAAGTTAAATAACAATCTTCTTAGCTCTGTAATGATAAGGAGACTAAACATCCTTTTAGCTGTGTAAGGATGAACAAGGAGAGACTAACCATCCTTTTAGCTGTGTAAAGATGAACAAGGAGAGAGAGGGAGAGATTCTCCTTGTTCCAAGAAGGACTATCAGAATGTTTATCCAAAAGGAGCCTAAGGAGCACTGAACTAGAATACGATCACACAGCGAGATCTGCAGAGATGAGGCTGGCAAGGTAGGTGGAAGAAAGAAGGTTACAGCCTTCTGTGTTTCCCTGCTTTGTGGAAGATCAAAAAAGAAAACATGAACCAGTAAAAATTTTAGTTGAAAGATGAGGATTAGTTGTTTGAAAATATTGAAATTAAAAGTGCTAGGGGATGTCTAAGTGAAGATATTTAATAGGCAGTTAGAAGGTTAAGAGAGCAAAAGCAGGGATTCAGACTATTAAGTCTGAGAGTCAGCCTAACATTACAGATTGTAAAAACCTTGGCTGTGAATAACATCATGTAAAAGTACAGTCGACCCTTGACAACCTGCGGGTTAGGGGTGCAGCCATCCTGGAAGTCGGAAGTCTGAGTATGTGATTCCTGCATATCTATGATTCCTTCAGATGCAACCAACCACTGATTGTGTAGTGCTGTAGTATTTACTATTGAAAAAAATAATGTTTAAGTAGACCCATGTAGTTCAAGCCTGTGTTTTTCAAGGATCAATTGTATTTAGAGTAAGTGAAAAACAAGAAAGGAGAAAGCAAAGAAGGGAAAAGGTGAGAAGAGGGATGAAAAAGAGAAAATGGATAGTACTCTGGGAAAAAGCAATACCTACAGGGTATTGGCTGAAAAAAAGAGAAGCTCCAGGAAAAAGGAGAAAAACAGCACAGAGGAAAAATGGTCTTCTGTAAGAAGCAGGAGACCTCTTTTCCTCTAAAAAGAAGGAAAATGAGTAGGGCAAAGTGGGTACGCAGACACTGGTCTCCTATAGTCTATTTTCTGTAAGATAGGACCAAGGGCTGTGTGATAGGGAAAGGAACAAAGGGCCAGAGAAAAGTGAAGAGGCAAATGAGAGGTCTGGGTTAGCCATAGTGGAAAAGGGACAGGGGCCATGCTAGTAACAGATGAAAGGCTGTATTTGCACTGAGGGCTCTTCTAAAGTTGAAGGCGAGATACTTAGAATGACTCCAGTTAGAGGAGCTAGGAGAACTTCACGTGGAACTCAGCATTCCAGAAAGGAAGAGGGGATGATAATGATTAGGTTAAAGGGCAAGGGGAAGATAAATTTGAAAGGGCTGGGGAGAGCACTTCAGAGGCCAAGGCACACATAAGGCCGAGGCTGGACAGAGAAGGAAGAAATTCGGAAAAAGGGTGATGGTAAGGAGAAAAGGGGGCAGCAAGAGGAGGAAACTATGAAGACGCTAAAGAGAGAGAAGAGAGAGAAAAATTAGTATAAGTGAGAAAGTGGAAAGCTGGAAAGATGAGAATCTCATTAGTTTTTGAAATTTAAGATTACAAAAAGAGAAACTTAGGATGGTGATATCTGTGGTATGGCCATGATAGTTAAGGTCCTGGGATATGATGAAGCCAATTGAAACAGCTCAAGGATATTGGCAAGCCATCATACAGGTCATCCCAAGATGACAGTAGGAACTGGGGTAGACGTCAGCAGGATGCCAAGTTAGGCTTTTGAACTTTTAAGACTCACCCCTACAATTAAAGACAAAAAAAAAATGTTAAAATTTCAAAATGTATGAAAAGATGTGCCCTGGAGATATGACTAATGACAGACAAACCTAACTTGGTTTTATTATTCATTTAAGAGACCATGCACATTCCTTTAAACAAAATATGAAAATCACTGTAAAATTTTTATAAAATGCATAACAGACTAAAATTTTTAAATGAAATTAGTAGTATGTGGTGAAACAAATGAAAATTCTTATGTGAAATCTTTTGTTATTTATCTTTTCGTGGAAATACTATTCTGGATTTGAGTCACGATTTTTCTATTTACCAATTTTTAAATATATCCACAGCATACATCCAAAGCAAAGAGTTGATATAATTTTAATCTCTGAAGCACAGCAAACTTCAAGATAGGGAAACTAAAGAATGATCTAAAAACAGTTAAAATATTCAATTCTATGTTATGTATATTGTACCAAACTAAGAAAAATATAAAGTAACAGAAGAAATCTTCATAGAGATAAAACAGATTCTTCCTTAATATTAGTTACAGGGTATCAGTAGTTCAAACTGAGCTAGAATAACATAAATGCAATTTTTTTTTAATTAAAGAAGCACTCTTTCACAAGTTTAAGGATATATAATAAAAAACGGTTCAGTTCAGTTCAGTCACTCCATTGTGTCCGACTCTTTGTGACCTCATAGACTGCAGCATGCCAGGCCTCCCTGTCCATCACCAACTCCCAGAGTTTACTCAAACTCATGTCCATCGAGTCGGTGATACCATCCAACCATCTCTTCCTCTGGCATCCCCCCTCCTCCTGCCTTCAATCTTTCCCAGCATCAGGGCCTTTTCAAATGAGTCAGTTCTTTGCATCAGGTGGCCAAATAATTGGAGTTTCAGCTTCAGCATCATTCCTTGCAATGAATATTCAGGATTGATTAGGATGGACTGGTTGGATCTTATTGTAGTCCAAGGGATTCTCAAGAGTCTTCTCCAGCACCACAATTTAAAACCATCAATTCTTCGGTACTCAGCTTTGTTTAAGTCCAACTCTCACATCCATACGTGACTACTGGAAAAACCATAGCTTTCACTGGATGTATGTTTTTTGGCAAAGTAATGTGTCTGCTTTCTAATAAGCTGTCTAGGTTGCTCATAACTTTTCTTCCAAGGGGCAAGCATCTTTTAATTACATGGCTGCAGTCACCATCTGTAGTGTTTTTGGAGCCCCCCAAAATAAAGTCTGTAACTGTTTCCATTGCTTCCCCATCTATTTGCCATGAAGTGATGGGACTGATGCCATGATCTTCATTTTCTGAATGCTGAGTTTTAAGCCAACTTTTCAATCTCCTCTTTCACTTTCATCAAAAGGGTCTTTAGTTCTTCATTGCTTTCTGTATAACAATGGTATCATCTGCATATCTGAGGTTATTGATATTTCTCGTGGCAATCTTGATTCCAGCTTGTGCTTCATTCAGCCCAGCGTTTCTCATGATGTACTCTGCATATAAGTTAAATAAGTAGAGGGACAATATACAGCCTTGACATACTCATTTCCTCATTTGGAACTAGTCTGTTGTTCCATGTCCAGTTCTAACTGTTGCTTCCTGACCTGCATACAGATTTCTGAGTCTGTGAAAGTGCTGCACTCAATATGCCAGCACATTTAGAAAACTCAGCAGTAGCCAAAGGACTGGAAAAAATCAGTTTTCATTCCAATCCCAAAGAAAAGCAATGCCAAAGAATGCTCAAACTACCACACAGTTGCACTCATCTCACACGCTAGTAAAGTAATACTCAAAATTCTCCAAGCCAGGGTTCACCAGTACATGATCCATGAACTTCCAGATGATCAAGCTGGATTTAGAAAAGGCAGAGAAACCAGAGATCAAATTGCCAGTATCTGTTAGATCATTGAAAAAGCAAGAGAGGTCCAAAAAAAACCATTTACTTCTGCTTTATTGACTTTGCCAAAGCTTTTGACTGTGTGGATCACAACAAACTGGAAAATTCTTAGAGATGGGAATACCAGACTGACCACCTGACCTGGCTCCTGAGAAAGATGGTGATGGCATTTAATAATTTCATGATTTTTAGGCTGTTGATCTGCACAATTCTTCAATCCCCAATAACACATTTCTCCACTGTACATCATAGGCAGCAAGTGAATGTCACTATATATTCCTTCACTCAATTAATTAGCTGTGTCTAGGTCTTGGAAGGAGAAGGCAATGGCATCCCACTCCAGTACTTTTGCCTGGAAAATCCTATGGACAGAGGGGCCTGGTAGGCTGCAGTCCATGGGGTCGCTAAGAGTCGGACATGACTGGGCAACTTCACTTTCACTTTTCACTTTCATGCATTGGAGAAGGAAATGGCAACCCACTCCAGTGTTCTTGCCTGGAGAATCCCAGGGACAGCGGAGCCTGGTGGGCTGCCGTCTATGGGATCACACAGAGTCGAACATGACTGAAGCGACTTGGCAGTAGCAGCAGGTCTTCGGAAGAAACACCTTTATTTAACTGATTGGGACATTGAAAATTCAACATCTGTAGCAAGTAACTGATTCCATCAACAAGGTACTTTTTAAGCAAGTTGGATTTTCTTCTGAGCCATTCTCTCTTTTTGGTCAGAGAATGACAATACATGTAGAGCAGAGCTCCTCATCTCCAAGGGATACTTTCCACGAGTTAATCCCCAGGGAAATAACAATGTTTTGGATGCACATTATTTGCTTTAAATTTTCTGGTTCTGAAAGAAAATTGATCAACTCTTTTTGTGCAGTATCTTCAGGAAAATCTTCATCTACTAGCTTGTTCTCCACAAAATATGTCCAAATAGCCTGTTTGTAAAGTTGTTGATTTAATGGATTTGAACATTCTTTGTCTTCTTCACACAAAAGTTTCAGTTTTTCTAGAAATGCAGAAGCCAGAATTAAAAAGGGATTATCTTCTCCAGCAGCTTCGCTAAGTTATTGTATGTGGGCCTGCGCCAGGTCTCCCAGCTCGTCCACTCGCCTTTCCACACTGGAGCCTGCAGCTGCCTTGACCGTAACAGTCAGACACACCCCTATTTTGTTCTTCTTGATGTGATGGTAAGTGGGATTGTTTCTTCAACTTCTCTTCCCTGGTGACTTGGTCGGTAAAGAGTCTGCCTGCAATGCTGGAGACCTGGGTTCAGTCCCTGGGTCGGGAAGATCCCCTGGAGGAGGAAATGGCAACCTACTCCAGTGTCCTTGCCTAGAGAATTCTATGTATAGAGGAGCCTGGCAGGCTACAATCCACTGGGTCACGAAGAGTCAGACATGACTGACTAACTAAAACACACTACCTGTTGTTAGTGTATTTTTTCACCTTTTCTTGGCCCATATTATTTTAATTTTTTAAAAATTTTATTGAAGTATAGTTGTTTTACAATGTTGTTACTCTCAGGTGTACAGCCAAATGAATCAGTTATATATGTATCCACTTTTTTTTTAGATTCTTTACCCATATAGGCCATTGCAGAGTACTGAGTAGACTTCCCGGGCTACATAGTAGGTCCTTATTAGTTATCTATTTTGTATATAGTAGTCTGTAGGTGTTGATTCCAAGCTCCCCGTTTATCCCTTCTGCCTCTTGTATGCTGGTAGTTATATATTTGTTTTCTACATTTGTAACTCTATTTCTGGTTTAGATAAGCCCATTTTTACCATTTTTTAAGTGATACCATATATTTGTCTTTCTGTCTGACATAGTTCACTCAGTATGACCATCTCTAGGCTCATTCATGTTGCTGCAAATAGCATTATTTCTTTCTTCTTTACGACTGAGTAATATTCTGTTGTATACATGTACCGCCCCTTCTTTCTCCATTTTTCTATTGATGGACGTTTAAGCCGCTTCCATGTCCTGGCTAAGTGTAAATAGTGCTGCAGTGAACGTTGGAGTGCCTGTGTCTTTTTGAATTATAGTTCCCTCTGGATATATGTGCAGGCGTGGGATTGCTGGGTCATATGGTAGTTTCTGTATTTTGTGTTTTAAGGAATCTCCAAACTCTTCTTCATAGTGGCTCTACCAATTTATTTCCCACCAGCAGTATAGGAATGTTCCTTTTTCTTCACATCTTCTCCAGCATTTATCATTTGTAGATTTTTTTGATGATGGCCTTTCTCATGGATGTGAGGAGATACTTTGTTGTTTTGATTTGCATTTGTCTAATAATTAATGATGTTGAGCATCTTTTCAAGTACTTTTTTGGCCATCTGTAGGGCATCTTTGAAGAAATATCTCTTTGGACCTTTTGCTGATTTTTTGTTATTTTTCTATAATGGGCTGCATAAGCTGTTTGTATATTTTTATATTAATCCCTTGTCAGTTGCTTCATTTGAAAATATTTTCTCCTATTCTGAGGGCTGTTGTTAGGTCCTTTTTGTTTGTATTTTCATCACTCCAGAGGATGTATTTTAAAAGATCTTGCTGCAGTTTATGTCAAAGTGTATTCTATGCTTTCCTCTAAAAGTTTTAGTGTTTGGCCTTGCATTTAGATTCAATCCATTTTGAGTTCAGTTCATGTATAATGTTAAGGAGTATTCTAATTTCATTGTTTACATGTAGCTCTCCAGTTCCCCAGCAACACTTATTGAAGAGATGGTCTTTTCTCCATTGCGTACTTTTACCTCCTTTGTCACACATTAGATGACCTTAGGTGCATGAGTTTATCTCTAGACTTTCTATTTTGTTCCATTGATCCATAATTCTGTTTGTGTATGAGCACCATACTCTCTTGATGAATGTAGCTTTGTAATATAGTCTGAAGTCAAGAAGACTGATTCTTTCAGCTCCAATTTTTTTCCCAAGATTGCTTTAGCTTTTCAGGGTCTTTTGTGTTTCCACACAAATTGTAAAGATTTTTTAATTCTACTTCTGTGAAAAATGCATTTAGTAATTTCACAGGGATTACATTCATTCTGTAGATAGCTTTGAGCAGTATAGTCATTTTAACAATATTTATTCTTCCAATACAGGAACATGGTATATCTTTCCATTTGTTTGTGTCACATTTTATTTCTTTTATCAGTATGTTATAGTTTTCTGACTATGGGTCTTTTGCTTCCTTAGGTAGGTTTACTCCTAGGTAATTTGTTCTTTTTGATGTGATAGTAAATGGGATTGTTTCCTTAATTTCTCTTTATGATCTTTCATTGTTAGTGTGTAGGAATGCAAGAAATTTCTGTGTGTTAATGTTGTGTTATGCAACTCTACCTAATTAATTGGTGAACTCTAATAATAATAGGATTTTTTATGTAAAGTATCATGTTATCTGTGGACAGTGACAGTTTTACTTCTTCTGTCCAATTTGGAGTTATGTTCTTTGTCTTCTATGATTGTTATGACCAGGGAATGGACATTTTGTTGCACCTCTTAAAAGAAATGTTTTCAGTTTTTCCCCATTGAGTATGATGTTAGTTGTAGGTCTGTCTTATATGAGTTTTACTATGTTGAAGTAAAGGGCTTCCCTGATAACTCAGTTGGTAAAGAATTCACCTGCAATTCAGGAGACCCTGGTTTGATTCCTGGGTCAGAAAGATCTGCTAGAAAAAGGATGGGCCACCCACTCCAGTATTCTTGAGCTTCCCTTGTGGCTCTGGTAAGGAATCTACCTGCAATGTGGGCGACTTGGGTTCTATCTCTGGGTTGGGAAGATCGCCTGGAGATGGGAACTGCTACCTACTCCGGTATTTTGTCCTGGATAATTTGATGGACTGTATAGTCCATGGAGTCACAAAGAGTCGGACACGACTGAGCGACTTTCACTTTCACGTTGCGGTGTGTTACCTTTCTGGAGAGTTTTATCATAAATGGGTGCTGGGTTTTGTCAGAAGTTTTTTTCTGCATCTATGGAGATGATCCTATAGTTTTTATTCTTCAGTTTGTTATGCTGTATCACACTGATTGATTTGCAGATATTGAAAAATATCAGAGATATTGGGATAAATTTCACTTGGTCATGGTATTTGATCCCTTAAGTGCATTGTTAAATTTGATTTGCTAGTATTTTGTTGAGTATTTTTGTGTCTGTGTTCATAAGTGATATTATTGACCTGGTATTTTCTTTTTCTATGGTATCTTTGTCTGGTTTTGGTATTAAGGTGATCGTGACGTCATAGAATGAGTTTGAGAGTATTCTTTCCTCTGCAATTTTTGGAATAGTTTCAGAAGGATAGGTACTAACGCTTCTCTAAATATTTGATAGAATTTGCCTGTGAAGCCATCTTGTCCTGGATGTTGGCAATGTTATACCTGGTTCCTCTGCCTTTTCTAAATCCAGCTTGAACATCTGGAAGTTCTTGGTTCACATACTGCTGAAGCCTAGCTTGAAGGATTTTGAGAATTACCTCACTAGCATGTGAAGCAAGCAAAACTGTGAGGTCATTTGAACATTCTTTGGCATTACCCTTCTTTAGGATTGGAATGAAAACTGACCTTTTTCAGTCCTGTGGCCACCAATGAGTTTTCCAGATATGCTAGCGTATTGAATGTGACACTTTAACAGCATCATCCTTTAGGACTTGAAATAGCTCACCTGGAATCCCATCACCTCCACTAGCTTTGTTTGTAGTAATGGTTCCTAAGAGCCTCTGATGCTGGGAGGGATTGGGGGCAGGAGGAGAAGGGGACAACAGAGAATGAGATGGCTGGATGGCATCACTGACTCAATGGACATGGGTTTGGGTGAACTCCGGGAGTTGGTGATGGACAGGGAGGCCTGGCATGCTGCAATTCATAGGGTCGCAAAGAGTCGGACAAGACTGAGTAACTGAACTAAACTGAAGGTCCACTTGACTTCACAAGCCAGGAATACTGACTCTAGGTGAGTGATCACACCATTGTGGTTATCTGGGTCATGAAGACCTTTTTTGTACAGTTCGTCTGTGTATCTACAGTTCGCCACCTCTTATCTTCTACTTCTGTTAGGCCCATACTGTATCTGCCCTTTATTGTGTATATCTTTGCATGAAATATTCCCCTGGTATCTCTAATTTTCCTGAAGAGATCTCTAGTCTTTCCCATTCTATTGGTTTCTTCTTTTTCTCTGCATTTTTCACTTAAGGCTTTCTTATCTGTCCTTGCTATTCTTTGGAACTCTGCATTCGGATGGGTATATCTTTCCTTCTCTCCTTTGCCTTTCACTTCTCTTTTCTCAACGATTTGTAAGGCCTCCCCAGATAACCATTTTTCCCCATTGAATTTCTTTTTCTTGGGGAAGGATTTGGTCACTGCCTTATTAACCTCCATCTACAGTTCTTCAGGCTCTCTGTCTACCAGATCTAATCCCTTAAATCTATTTGTCACTTCCACTGTATGATCATAAGGGATTTGATTAAGTCATACCTGAATGGCCTAGTAATTTTTCCTACTTCCAGTTTATGGCTAAAGAATTTGATATATTAAGACTTGTCTTTGGATATAGGGTATTTTTTGATAGGCTTAACATTTTTTGCCAATGGTTTTTAAGCAGTCGGTTGTGGTTTTGTGTCTTCATAAGAAGAGGTGACCTCATGTCTTTCTACTCCACCATCTTCTTTCTGTCCCTTGTATCTTCTATCAGGGAAACACATTTCACCTTTCCTGGCACAGAAATATCTCAGTCCCCCAAGTCTACCTGTTTAAGTCCTTGGAAAACACCTTAAGGATCAGTAGGCAGGCTGTTTGAGGTCACCAATAGGTATATTCCCTGCTCTGGTTTGTCATCTGTTGAATTTCACCTTGTTCTACTGGCTCCCATTTTATTTAGTAAGTCTCTTCCTTTTGAAGCGGGGGACAGTCATTCTGACATATACAAAAATGAATGAGCAATAATATTAGGTAAAAGGAAGTAATAATCACCTTAGCTTTGTCCATTAACTCTCATCATAATACAGCCATAGTTGGAGACGTGGCCAGCCAGCCAAGTCAGAACAGGGCAAGCAGTTTCAGTGTTCATAAGGAATTCCACCCTCCTTCCTCACATCAGGAGTGACCCGAGGCTCTGCTGGGGTGGTAAGGATGGACTGAGTAGGGTTAGGCAGGGTACTTCAGGCCCATCCATCCGTGTTTAGGAATCTGAGAAATTTGGGAGGAACTGGAGCCAGTTAGTGTTGTCCTTCTAGCATCTCACAGGAATGCACTTGGGACATTCCCTCTTCCTAATGCCCCTCCTTTTGAGAAAAGGTGCACTGATTTTGGCCCAGGAGGCTTCTCCTCTGTTTTTTTCATCTCCTTGGCCTCTAGGGTCCCCTCAAGGTGATGGGTGAATCAGAGAAACCAAAAGTTTTGTTTTCTTTACAAATGTCCTATCCTGTTCTTATTGGCTTTCTCCATCAAATCTCAGTTATTACAGAGCTTGAGGACCTCTTCTGCCAAGATTGACATGAGGTTTCGGGCCCAAACTCAAGCTTTTCAAATTTTCTCCTGATGTTGGGAGCAGACTGGGTGATAAAATGCACGGCCAGTGTCAGCCTCCCTTCTGCAGAATTAGGGTCTGTCTCAGTGTCCTTCCTGAAGGCCCCTATCACCTGGCTCATGAAGACTGCCTGGTTTTCATCTCTTTCATGTGTAACTTAGCAGACTTTATCATAGTTTACAGGGTCCACTATACAAGTTTCACTCTTTCTGACACACAAGTAATATAATGCTCATACTAGCCTTGCACACGTGGTCTTCATAGTCCTGTTGCGGGTCATGATCCGGGATTGCGCCACCCCTGTTTGTTAAATCTGGTGGTGCAGATTTGTTGCCATTAGGCTATCTGCATGTTTTCTGGCCTTCCTTGTACCTGTTCTTATCACCTGAGGTGCAACCATGGGCAAAAATAATTGTGATGTTCTGTCAGGTCAGGAAGAACCTTATTCCAAAGCTGATAATCCCATCCCTAAACTTGTTGGGGTTCTCCCAAGAACCTGCCAAACCTATCCTTATAGAGTCCTTGTTCTCCCATTGAGAAAGGAACATGTACTCTAGCACTTGCCCCATTTCTGTCAGCTATCTGTGGAACAGATCAAGGCTCTGTGAAGCAAAAGTGAGAACTAATTTTCAACCTGATTGGGGACAGCACTGGGAGCTCTGATTTGGGAATTTCTGACTTGAAAGGGGAAGGAAGGGGTGGGTCTAGAGGCTGAAAGCCATGTTAAAGGGAAGAAAACAGGTTTCTGAGGAGGAGACTTGCTGAGCTGATGGCTAGTTAGCCACTGGAAGCAGAGATCCGTGACAAGTTCTGTCTCCCAGTCTTATGAAGAATAAGAAAGAGAGGCTACACAAACACACAGTAGGAGTTTCTTAGACTGGGGGTCTTGTTATTGTTGTTTCCTAGCTAAAAGTAGTGTCTGATTCTTTTGCGACCCCCTGGACTGTAACCTGCCAGGCTCCTCTGTCCAAGGCATTTCTCAGGCAAGAATACAAGAGTGAGTTGCTTATACATTCTCCATATTTACATATAAATCGGAGGGCTGACAACTAGAGATCTTGAGGAGAATGGAGGGAGCCCTAGAGACTAGAGAAACAAGACCAAAGAGGGGGATGACAAATGAGATCATAGAATTCCCTTCCTCGGAGCTGGTGACACAAAACAGAACAATGTTAGGGGTCATAAAGAGGGTGACCCAGTATGGCGTGTCCAAGATGCAAGGGACAGGAGTGTAGCTTTGAAGACCAAGGGAGAGTAAGAGGGAGAGTCAGAGAGAGAGTGAGATTACCATTTAAGCCGCCCCTCTGTGGGTACCTATACAGGCACTTCCAATTTCCTGAAAGGCCAGGAGCCAACCATTTCACACAGAAAAGTCTAACTGCTTCAGCCTGTTTCTGATACAGCTTCTCTTGGTGCGGAGAAGGTGGGTGGGGTGAGAGTTTTGTGATGATTGGACTTTAGCCACTGCTTGATATGCGCGTTGAACCTCTGTCACTCTAAGTCCCTATCAGGGAGAGGCCGCTGGGCCAAGATCTGTGCAGTATGAGGTGAGCCTCTCTCACCTCTGCTCGTCACCTGCCATTGTGAGCTGTTGTCAGTCAAGGAAGCCTAGCGTCATAAGCTGAGAGGAGTTAGGCTGTAGCTGCCCCACATCCACTTTCTCAGAAGGAGAGGACAGGAAAAGAAGTAGAGATGATGAGAGGGGAAAGGACCGAGGGGAAGGGACAAATGGTGCCTGCATGAGAGTTCTGGGGCCTGAAAGCAGGCTCACCAAGTGCAGTGAAATTGAGGCAAAAGGTTTAGGTGGCCACTTGTCAGCTGTGAAGAAGCTGCGTTTGGCAGTCCTCAAGTGCCAAGGTCCTCCCAGCGAAGGGCAAGATAAACAGAAGCTCCATGGGCATCCCTTAGTGGTCACTTAAACATGTTACTGACCTAGGTCCTTGAACTTTTTAATTAAGTAGACATTGGTAAGAGGCCAGCAAGGACTTCAGGCAGGGCATTTTTAGATCCGTGCTGCAGCATGGAAAAACAAAAACAGGAAGCTTTGTTCTTGCTCACTCCCCAAGAGGAGGTTAGCTAGCTCCTTACAGAGAGTGATGCCAGGAGTGGGTCAGTGGATTGGACGGGAGGTATAGCTTGGGTGATCTGTCCACCGTTTTGGTGGTCCTGTGTTCAGGGATCATCCACAGAAGCCTGCTTTTGCTCCACACATCAAAAATGATGATTAGCATGTGGCCTTTTTGTTCAGAATTGCCCCAGTTGCACTTGTGTGCAGTTATTTTTGGTCCTTTATAGTTCATTTGTATTCTGTTGCTTGAGGAGAGGTTTATCCAGTTTGACCCTCCTGGAGAGAGTCCAGGTCCCAGACCATCTCACAGTCTTGATAATAGTTTCCTATATTTCTTGTACATAAAATACTTTAGCATCATCTTGCACATTTTCTTTTATTTATTTATTTTTTTACTTTACTTTACTTTACAGTACAGTATTGGTTTTGGCATACATTGACATGAATCTGCCACGGGATAATTTTATTTTTAATTAATTTTTTTAATTTATAATATTGTGTTGATTTTGCCATACATTGACATGAATCTGCCATGGGTCTACTTGTGTTCCCCATCCTGAACCTCCCTCCCACCTCTCTCCCCATTCCATTCCCCTGGATCATCCCAGTGCACCAGCCCTGAGCACACCGTATTATGCAGTGAACCTGGACTGGTGATTCATTTGACATGTGATAATTTTCAAGTTTCAATGCCATTCTCTCATATCATCCTGCCCTTGCTTTCTCCCACAGAGTCCAAAAGACTAGTCTATACATCTGTGTCTCTTTTGCTGTCTCACATACAGGGTTATCATTACCATCTTTCTAAATTCCATATATATGCGTTAGTATACTGTATTGGTTATTTTTCTTTCTGGCTTACTTCATTCTGTATAATAGGCTCCAGTTCCAGCCACTTCATTAGAACTAATTCAAATATATTCTTTTTAATGGCTGAGTAATACTCCAATGTGTATATGTGCCACAGCTTTCTTATCCATTCGTTTGCTGATCCCTTTTCTCCACACCTTCTCCAGCATTTATTGCTTGTAGAATTTTGGATAGCAGCTATTCTGACTCGTGTGAAATGGTACCTCATTGTGGTTTTGATTTTCATTTCTCTGATAATGAGTTATGTTGAGCATCTTTTCATGTGTTTGTTAGCCATCTGTATGTCTTCTTTGGAGAAATGTCTATTTAGTTCTTTGGCTCACTTTTTGATTGGGTCATTTATTTTTCTGGAATTGAGCTGTAAGAGTTGCTTGTATATTTTTGAGATTAATTCTTTGTCCATTGCTTCATTTGCTATTATTTTTTTTTCCATTCTGAAGGCTGTCATTCACCTTGCTTATAGTTTCCTTTGTTGTGCACAGGCTTTTAATTTTAATTAGGTCCCATTTGTTTATTTTTTGCTTTTATTTCCAATATTCTGGGAGGTGGGTCATAGAGGATCCTGCTGTGGTTTATGTCAGAGAGTGTTTTGCCTATGTTTTCCTCTAGGAGATTTATAGTTTCTGGCCTTGCTTTTAGATCTTTAATCCATTTTGAGTTTATTTTTGTGTGTGGTGTTAGAAAGTGATCTAGTTTCATTCTTTTACAAGTGGTTGACCAGTTTTCCCAGCACCACTTGTTAAAGAGATT
>SJYC01079349.1:0-16396 GCA_006408675.1 Madoqua kirkii | reverse complement strand
GAAATATACTCTTTAAAAAATTGAACTATCTTTTATGACATGAAAGATGAAAAACAAGTTTGCTCTAAAAATGCCAAAAACTGGTAAAGACTTTATATACCTATAGACTTTGTGTATTTGAGAAGCTGAAGAAGAGGTTCACAATCTTGAAACATACACAGGTAAAGTCACTAGACATAAAATATTGAAGCTGTAAGAGAGAGGAAGGTCATATATCCCAATAAGGTTAATGTGAATATGTAATTCAGTTTTTATTTCACATGGTCAGAAATTATCACAAAGTACTAAACACATTGCAAATAATGGTTGGGGAAAAATTTCTCCAAAGATGTCTTGCATCTCTGTGCATCTTGAGAGCAAGGTACTAACTGCTTTTTGTTCTAGACTACCTTTCAAAGATTTTTGTATAGCAAACATCCTTGGGAAGTAGATAGTGTCTTCCTCCAGTGCAGAGGGCAGACATGATACCTGTGCATTTATACATAAAGGATTCAGGATCTCCAAGTTCAGAGATCAGCTGTAATGAGAACTATTGGATGCCTTGCTCTGTGGGAAATGAAGCTTGAGGAACCAGCACAAGAAAATCCGGATACTCTGGCTATTGCTATCCCTGTAAATAACAAAATTCTTTATTTCTGACTCAAGAGTCTCATGAGTCTGGGACAGCATTCATGACATTATGGCAAGCTAGTTTGTTACCTACAAAGAGAAGATCCTTTCAAGTTCCTTACAATGATTGTTAGTAGGGAAAAATTGCAAGTACCTTGAAAGTACAAAACTCTTTACTGCAAGACTGCTTAATCATAATGTGTGCATTACAGTAATCCACTAGCAGGTGTAATAGTTTCACATGGTACAAAACGTACACACTTGTTGCAATATAATGTGTCCTAATTTTTAAAGTAACTTTACAGTTCTAGAAAGTATGTATACTATATATATGCATATATATGTATCTTTCTAATTCTTAGGAATGCTACAGAAGATTTAAAGCAAAAACCTGCTAAAATGTGTATTTTAGGGATTTATTTTATAATGCCTATCAAATTTGAAATGTTAAGTGATGAAAGGTCTACTCCACGTTAGTTGATCATTGAAAAGATGTGCATTGTACAGTTTAGAATATTATAGTACTTTCAAGCAGATGTGATCCTGGTTATACAATGAAATAGATAAGTATGGTAGCCTGATTTCTTTTGATGAGTACCTTTTCCCTTTCTCCCCTGATCGTCACCTTTCTCACAGTAGTTGTTATTCTTTTCTTCCAAACATAATAATATATGCTCAAGTTTTTCCCTTTAAGACAAATATAGCTGAATTTTTCCTGGAAACTTTATATTTTAAATGGCTTTCTGAAAAGATTCAAGAACAAAAGCAAAACCTTTAGGAGACCTTTTAATCAAGCCAGGGTGGTAAAATTCCAGGTAGTGAGAATGAAACTTTCTAGCATATATCATGACTAACACCAGTCCTTATTGTCCTTACTCTATTCCAGTCCACAAAGACTGTTCCTCTGTCTCTTGGGCTTATGATTATATAAATTATGTAAAAAAAATTGGTAGATTTAAAAGCCTATCTATTTGGAAACAGATGACTTGGCTACAAGTCTTACTCCAAGATTTAGTTAGTTGAATACACTGAGGAAAGTTACTGAATTGCTGTGAACATCTTTTCCCTGATATATAAAGTAGGGAAACAATTAAAAAACCCCTTCCTTCTCATAGTTGTGTTGAGAATCAAACTAAATGATATGCCTAAACATTCTTATAATGATCAAGTTATATACAAGTATAACTAAGAAATGTTAAAAATGAGCAGATATCTCTTGGAGCAGAGTTGAATAAACTATATATTTTAATTCTTGTCAAAGTCTCTGTAAGTTTATATCACGACATAAGTCTGCAGGTTTACCAGCATCACACATTTAATGCTATTATTTGAGCCAGTTCTGCACTGTGGGCGTGGTGAAAATTCTTGTTTTATGATTTAAGAAAAAGATGCCACTGTCCAATTATTCTTCATTGCTGGGCCTTGATGAAGCTACTCTTAAAAATATGAGTTTAATTAAGTTACCTTTGAACAATAACCCTAGACATAGCCTAGCAAAAATTGTTAAGTTTGGGGATAAATAATCAGACAGGAGAAAAAAATCATCTGAAAAAATAAAAACATGGTGGCTGAATAGTTCGGCTTCACAGAACTAAATTCCAGAATATAATCTGAGCTAAATCAAGTTTTCCTAGGGCAGGGAAAAAAAAAAGATAGATCTAAGAATTGAATAGCAAGCCAAATAGTTAACAATTTGTGAGGAATATAGAAATGATACATTCTCTAATATGGAAGTGCTTTAAAAAGAAACATTATTAGTTATGACTAGATGTCAATAAATTAAACTTTACATTTAAAAAGCTAAAATTAGTATTTGAATTAGAATATATTTCTATGTAGAAGCAAGTTTAATGAATAGCAGTGGAGGTGGCATGCTTAAATAAGTCCATATAATTTAATGTCATCCAACTATTAAAAAAAACACTTAAAAATATTTAATAACATTGGTTGGAAAGTTCAGAAAATAATACTTAATGAAAAAAGTAGAAAACAAAATTAAGGATAGATATCATTTCATTTCTGTTAAATATATTAGGCATAAAGAAGGCAGGGAAAAAATCAGTATGATTACAGTAATAATTGCTAGGTGGCATGATTATGCGTGATTGTAAATTTTATGTTACTTTCAAGGTAATGTTTAATATCTAATATTCTGTAATGGCCATGGTTTACCTTTATAATCAGAAATAAAGAAAGGAACATAAAAGAGCTATTGACATTTGTCGATGACTGCACAAAGTAAGCATACGAAGAGTGAGTCTGAGATTGAGAAAAAATAAGAGATGGAAGAGGACTTGCCAAGAAAGAAGATGATTTGACGATAAAGCAAACAACCAAGTCTTAAATACTACAGTGCAATCCAAGATGGGGGATGAAGAAAGTCCACTGGGAATGTCTAATTGAAAGACTCATGGGTGGATTTCTCAACAGTAGTCCCAGGCTTTGGCCAGGGTTGTTTGCCAGACTTGGCTACTGTAGTTTGATGCATAAATAGAGGAGAAATCATAATTCATTCTTTTGAGGAACTTGGCCTTGAAAAGGAAAATAATTGAATTTTCTAAAGAGTAATATAAAGCTAAAGGTTTTTGTTGTTGTCCTTTGCTTGTTTTTTTAAGACATGAAAAATTAGACAAGAATTGAATAATGTTACTATAGTGTTTAAAAGCAAAGGGTTTCAATTAGATGAACCAGACTTGAATTTGGGTTTCAGGAAGATTGTGATATAGAGGGAACACACAGTAGATGTCATTCATGTTATGGGAATGTTTATAGGAAATTTTAGTTGATTTGTTAATTTAAAATATAAATTTAAATGGGGAGTAATGAAATATAACACATATTTCTAAAGCTGATTTTAACTTAATGTATAGAAGGACACATTTTTCAGCAAATTCTACATATAGATCAAAGCCTTTATTTAGTTCTTCAACAGCTTTTTGGAATAAATGATACTCATAACACTTATAATATCCAGCTACGAAGTCTTTAAAGTGAAGTTAAAATTTAAAGCCCTTAGGAAACAAAAGCTTTGTCAAACTTTTACAGATTGTTTCTGTCCACATTGAATTAAATTACAATTTATAACTTAAATTTTCAAGACTCTTCAAAGCATTAGGTTTAATTTTCATGGAAACTAATTGGAGTTTTTGTTGTTGTTGCTGATATTTTTTCACAAATACCTAGATGATTTACATAATATTAATTTTATGTATTTAGTTTTGAGTAGAAAAGTTTTGTTTTATTTTTTAATATAAATTTATTTATTTTAATTGGAGGCTAATTACTTTACAATATTGTATTAGTTTTGCCATACATCAACATGAATCCACTGCGGGTGTATACATGTTCCCCATCCTGAACCCCCCTCCCATCTTCCTCCCCATCCTATCCCTCTAGGTCAACCCAGTGCACCAGGCCTGAGCATTCTGTATCATGCATCGAACCTGGACTGGCAATTTGTTTCATATGTGCTCTTATATATGTTTTAATGCCATTTTCTCAAATCTTACCACCCTTGCTCTCTCCCACAGAGTCCAAATGATCATTCTATACATCTGTGTCTTTTTTGCTGTCTTGCATACAAGGCTATCATTACCATCTTTCTAAATTCCATATATATGCGTTAGTGTCCTGTATTGGTGTTTTTCTTTCTGGCTTACTTCACTCTGTATAATAGGCTCCAGTTTCATCCACCTCATAGAACTGATTCAAATGTATTCTTTTTAATGGCTGAGTAATACTCCATTGTGTATATGTACCACTGCTTTCTTATCCATTCATCTGCTGATGGACATCTAGGTTGCTTCCATGTCCTGGCTATTATAAACAGTGCTGCAATGAACATTGGGGTACATGTGTCTCTTTCAATTCTGGTTTCCTCAGTGCGTATGCCCAGCAGTGGGATTTCTGGGTCGTATGGCAGTTATATTTGCAGTTTTTTAAGGAATCTCCATACTGTTCTCCATAGTGGCTGTACTAGATTGCACTCCCACCAACAATGTAAGAGGATTCCCTTTTCTCCACATCCTCTCCAGCATTTATTGCTTGTAGACTTTTGGATCGCAGCCATTCTGACTGGCATGAAACGGTACCTCATTGTGGTTTTGATTTGCATTTCTCTGATAATGAGTGATGTTGACCATCTTTTCATGTGTTTGTTAGTCATCTGTATGTCTTCTTTGGAGAAATGTCTGTTTAGTTCTTTGGCCCATTTTTTGATCGGGTTGTTTATTTTTCTGGAGTTGAGCTGCAGGAGTTGCTTGTATATTTTTGAGATTAATTCTTTGTCAGTTGCCTCATTTGCTATTATTTTCTCCCATTCTGAAGACTGTCTTTTCACCTTGCTTATAATTTCCTTTGTTGTGCAGAAGCTTTAATTTTAATTAGGTCCCATTTGTTTGTTTCTGCTTTTATTTCCAGTATTCTGGGAGGTGGGTCATAAAGGATCCTGCTGTGATTTATGTTGGAGAGTGTTTTGCCTATGTTCTCCTCTAGGAGTTTTATAGCTTCTGGTCTTACGTTTAGATCTTCAATCCATTTTGAGTTTATTTTTGTGTAAGCTTTTAATTTTAATTAATCCCATTTGTTTATTTTTGCTTTTATTTCCAGTATACTGGGAGGTGGATCATAGAGGATCCTGCTGTGATGTATGTTGGAGAGTCTTTTGCCTATGTTCTCCTCTAAGAGTTTTATAGTTTCTGGTCTTACATTTAGATCTTTAATCCATTTTGAGTTTATTTTTGTGTGTGGTGTTAGAAAGTGATCTAGTTTCATTCTTTTACAAGTGGTTGACCAGTTTTCCCAGCACCACTTGTTAAAGAGATTGTCTTTTCTCCATTGTATATTCTTGCCTCCTTTGTCAAAGATAAGGTGTCCATAGGTGTGTGGATTTATCTCTGGGCTTTCTGTTTTGTTCCATTGATCTATAGTTCTGTATTTGTGCCAGTACCACACTGTCTTGATGACTGTGGCTTTATAGTAGAGCCTGAAGTCAGGCAAGTTGATTCCTCCAGTTCCATTCTTCTTTCTCAAGATTGCTTTGGCTATTTGAGGTTTTCTGTATTTTCATACAAATTGTGAAATTATTTGTTCTAGCTCTGTGAAAAATACCACTGGTAGCTTGATAGGGATTACACTGAATCTGTAGATTGCTTTGGGTAATATACTCATTTTCATTACATTTTCTATTCCAGGTTTGATTTAGACAATTCTCAAAGAAATAGTGGCCCTTATTTTTTTTTTCTTCGTGTTTAAAGATCACAATCTCGGTTCAAGTACCTACAATGTTTTATTTTTAAGAGATGTAATGAGTTTGTAAAAGCTTTACATCTGTTAATACACACTAGTAAACAATTACAATATGAAAATTGAAGCTAACATCCCCCAGAGTGGACTCAGTCTTGATTTTCCATCATAATAAGAAATTGAGACCCTTGAAAATTGACCCTTGATATTCTATAGAAAATTCTGACTTCATTTTTCTAACCCCTCCCAACTTCACTAATTTGACTAAAAAGAGTGAAATATGGGAGGAAAATAAAGATATATTGAACACATACACAAAGTATGCAACTTCACTTAAATATCCTACCTTTTTTAAACTCAGATATTTTTCTAATTCCAGAAAATCTCTGCCAGTAGGAAATAAATGAATTTAACATCCGTTGACTCAAGAAAAAAATTATTTTCAGACTAGAAGAGATCATCTTACTGATCTCTTCTGAATTTTATAGAGAAGGAAATTTGCAAAAATGGATTAATTGATTTTTCTCAGTGAAAGTGACAGAGCTCACAGTTAGAGTGTCATATTACTTGCTCCTTTTGTTTCCACATGCCACACAGACTCATATTATTTCTTTAACTTATGTTCAAGTGTAGTTGACTTAGAATATCATGTTAGCTACACTTATAAAGCAAAGTGATTCAGCTATACATATATATATATATTTGTGTATATATAGACACACACATACATATAATACACAAATATACACACTTTCTCAGAATCTTTTCTATTATAGGTTATTACAATATATTGAGTATAGTTCAATGTACCATGCAGTAAATTCCTTTTGTTTACATGTTATATATATATATATGGTCTGTATTTCCTAATCCCATACTCCTAATTTATCCCAGCATTCCTTTCCTCTTTAGAAACCATGTCTGTTTTCTATCTCTGAGTCTGTTTTGTTTTGGATATAGATTCATTGTATTGCTTTTTAGATTCCGCATATAACTTATATAATATTTGCATGGTAATCTCTGCATCCATCCATGTTGTTGCAAATGGCAGTATTTCATACTTTTTTAAGGCTGACATTGTACACATATGCCCCTTCTTTATGCATTCATCTGTCAATGGACACTTGCGTTGCTTCCATGTCTTGGCTATCGTAAATAGCGCTGCAGTGAACATTGGGGTGTATGTATCTTTTCAAGTTAGAATTTTCATCTTTTCCAGATATATCCCAGGAGTGGGGACCCTGTATCATATATTAGCTTTATTTTTAGTTTTTTTAAGGAACCTCCATACTGTTCTCCATAGTGGCTATACCAGTTTACATTCCCACCCACAGTTTAGGAGGGTTCCCTTTTCTACACACCATCTCTAGCATTTATTATTTGTAGACGTTTGATGATAGCCATTATAACCAGTTTCAGGTGCTACCTCATCATAGTTTTAAATTTGCACATCTCTAATTAGTAGCAATGTTGAGCATCTTTTCATGTGTCTCTTGGCCATTTGTACGTCTTCTTTGAAAAAGTCTGTCCAGGTCCTTGCCCATTTTTTTTTTGATTGGGTTGTTTGTTTGCTTGTTTAATATTGAGTTATATGAGCTGTTTATATACTTTGGAAATTAACCCTTTATAGTCATATTATTTGCAAGTATTTTCTCCCAGTTTGTAAATTGTCTTTTTATTTATGGTTTCCTTTACTGTGCAAAAGCTTATGTTTGATTAGATCCCATTTGTTTACTTTTGCTTTTATTTCACCTTGGGAAACTGATCAAAGAAAACATTACTATAGTTTTGTCCAAGAATGTTTTGCCTCTGTTCTCTTCTAGGAGTTTGTGCCTTTTATTTAGCCCTTTAAAATATTTTAAATTTATTTTTGTAATGGTGTGATAGTAATGTGAAAGTGAAGGTCTCTCAGTCGTGTCTGACTCTTTGCAACCCCATAGACTATACAGTCCGTGGAATTCTCCAGGCCAAAATACTGGAGTGGGTAGCCTATCCCTTCTTCAGCGGATCTTCCGGATCCAGGAATTGAACCTGGGTCTCCTGCATTGCAGGCAGATTCTTTATCAATGAGCTATCTGGGAATCCTGGTACATGGTGTGAGGGGTATTCTAATTTCATTGATTTTCATGAGACAGTCCAGCTTTCCCTAACCACTTGCTGAAAGACTGTCTTTTCTCCATTGTTTATTCTTGTGTTCTTTGCAAAGATTAACTGATCATGAGTCTGGGGTTTATTTCTGGTCTCTATTCTGTTCCGTCTGTATGTCTATTTTTATGCAAATAATACACTATTTTGATTACTGTAGCTTTGTCCTATTGTCTGAAGTGTAGGGGGTTATGTCTCCAGCTTTTTCTGAAGGAAACTGGAGGGTTATGTCTATAGTTATTTTTTCTTACGATTACTTTGATAATTCTGGTCTTTTGTGGTTCTGTTTAAATTTCATGATTATTTGTTCAAGTTCTGTGGAAAATGTTTTAGGTAATTTGATAGGGATCGCATTAAATCTTAGACTACGTTGTGTAGTATGGTCATTTTAACAGTATTATTTCTTCTAATCCGACAGCATGGAATATATTTCCATTTCCTTGATTCTTCTTTACTAGTGTTTTATAGTTCTCAGTTTATAGGTCTTTTACATCCTTGGTTAGGCTATTCATATGTATATATTTTTTGATGTGGTTTTAAATGGGATTTTTTTTTACTTTCTGATATTTCATTATTAGTGTAATGAAATGCAACAAATTTCTGTATATTAATCTTGCATTAATCTACCTTGCTGAATTCATTTCTCACTTCTAATAGTTTTAGTGTGGGGAATTTAGGATTTTCTATATAGAGTATCATGTCATCTACATATGATGATAATTTTACCTTTTCCGTTCTAATTTGATTACCTTTTATTTCTTATCTGATTGCTTGGCTAGGACTTCAGTACTATGTTAAACAGACATGGTGAGAGCTTCCTTGTCTTGTTCCAAAATTTAGTGGAAAGGCTTTCAACTTTTCACCGCTGAGTATTATATTGACTGTGGGTTTATCATAAATGGCTTTTATTATGTTGAGATGTGTTCACTCTATACCCAATTTGATGAGGGTTTTTTAATCACAGTCTTGCATTTTCTTTATCTATTGAAATCATTATATGGGTTGTTTTTTTCCTCCATTTGATGTGGTGTATCACATTAATTTACATGTGAGGAACCATTCTTTCAACCTGGAGTGAATTCAACTTGATTATAGTGTATTATGGGCTTCCCTGGTGGCTCAGAGTTCAAAACATCTGCCTGGAATGCGGGAGACCCGGATTTGATCCCTGGGTCAGGAAGATCCCCTGGAGAAGGAAATGGCAACCCACTCTAGTACTTTTGCTTGGAGTGCTACAGTCCATGGGCTTGCAAAAAGTCGGACACGACTGAGCGACAAACTACTATAGTGTATTATGATCCTTTTTGTATGTTGTTGGTTTCAGTTTGCTAATATTTTATTGGAGACTTACATCTATATTCATCAAAGTTTGGTTTTGATATCGGGGAGATGGTAGCATCATAGCATGACTTGGGGAGTGTTCCCTACTCTCCAGTCTTTTGGAAGAGTTGGAGAAGGATCAGTGTTAGGTCTTCTTTGTATGTTTGGTAGAATTCCCCAGTGAAGCCAACTGGTCTTGAACTTTTGTATACAAGGAGTTGGGGTAGGGGGTGGTTGGTTTGGTTGATTTTTTACAGATCAAGTTTTACTTCTAGTGATTGATCTTTTCAAATTATCTGTTCATTGACTAATTGGAAAGACTGTATGTTTCTAGAAACATGTCCATTTCTTCCAGGTTCTTCAATCCACTGACCTATAATTCTTCACAGTATTTTCTTATGATTTTTTTTTCTGCAGTATTTACTATGTCTCATCATTCATTTCCTATGTATTTGGATCCCCTCTCTTTTCTTCTTTTCTGTTTTAGCCTAAGTGTTTATCAGTTTGTTTGTCCTTTCAAAACTTAGCTCACTTAGCTCTTGGTTTTATTGATCTTTTCTATTGTTCTTTTAATCTCTGTTTTATTCATTCCCTCTCTGATCTTTATTATTTTCTTCCTTCTGCTGAATCTGGTTTTTGTTCATCTTCTAATTCTTACAGGTGGTAGGATATGGTTGTTTGCATGTTTGTTTGTTTTTAATTTATTGGGAAAGGCCTGTATCACTATGAATATTCCTCTTAGAACTGTTTTTTAATGCATAGATTTTTGTAAAATTTTGTTTTCATTTTTTTTGTGTCTCTGGGTATTTTGTGATTTCTTCTTTGATTTCATTAATGACCCATTGGTTTTTTAGTATCATGTTTTTTTATTCTCCATACAGTAAGATTTTTTTCCCTTGTTTCTCTTTCTGTGGTTGGTTTTTAATTTCATATGGTTGTGATCAGAAAAGATGATTAAAATCATTTCTGTTCTCTTAAATTTGTTGAGGCTTGTTTTGTATACTAGTGTGTGGTCTGTGCTAGAGAATATTCAATGAACGTGAAAAGCACGTGTATTCTGTTGTCTTTGGATGAAGTGTCCAGTAGATATCAAGTAAGTCAAACTGTCCTATTGTTATTTATCACCCCTACTGCCTTATTGACATATTGTCTGGAATATCTGTTCACTGATGTCAGTGAGGTGACAAAGTCTCCATCATTACTGTGTTCCTGTCAGTGTCCTATTCTCTGTCTCTTAGGATTTGTTTTATATCTTTCAGTCAGTCAGTTCCATCACTCAGTCATGTCCAACTCTTTGCAACCCCATGAATCACAGCATGCCAGGCCTCCCTGACCATGAAGTGATGGGACCGGATGCCATGATCTTCGTTTTCTGAATGTTGAGCTTTAGGTCAACTTTTTCACTCTCCACTTTCACTTTCATCAAGAGGCTTTTTAGTTCCTCTTCACTTTCTGCCATAAGGGTGGTGTCATCTACATATCTGAGGTTATTGATTTTTCTCCCAGCAATCTTGATTCCAGCTTGTGTTTCTTCCAGTCCAGCGTTTCTCATGATGTACTCTGCATATAAGTTAAATAAGCATGGTGACAGTATACAGCCTTGATGTACTCCTTTTCCTATTTGGAACCAGTCTGTTCCATGTCTAGTTCTAACTGTTGCTTCCTGAACTGCAGAAAGATTTCTCAAGAGGCAGGTTAGGCTGTCTGGTATTCCCATCTCTTTCAGAATTTTCCACAGTTTATTGTGATCCACACAGTAAACAAACACATAAATATCAAAATGGAAAATAACATAACAATAAAGTTTGAGTCTCTAATGTAAAAAAAACAAAAATAAAGACATGAAAGTTAAAGATAAATCTTCTGATCCTGAGATAGCAAGTTTAAAAAATAGACTAGCTTCTTTCTTTCTCCCTTCTTTCCTTCCTTCCTTCCAACAGCAATTAAGTATTTACCCTGTGTCAAGGCACTGATCTAGGTACTATGGATTCAGAAATGAACCAAACAGACCAAAATATCACTTACAGAGTTTAGACTTTGTTCTCAATGGCAACTAAGAACAAAATGAGAAAAAGAGAGGAAGGGGAAGAGAATTAGTTTGACTTTATATTCTTAAGACATTTTGAAAACATTTTTAAACTTTAAACACTATTTTCTGAACAGTTAATATTCTCAGTGAACTTAGAAATATTTAAATACTGTAAAATTTTATATTCTGCTTAATCTTTAGAAAAATTTTCTGAGGTTGGTATAAAGGTTATCTCCTTTATTTTACAAATAAATATTCTGAGACACTGAATGGTAAAATCAGAATTTGATCACAAATATTCCAGATTCAAAGTCTAACCTCTCAAGCTATATATCTTTAAGTGCTTCTAAATTATGTGCCTATGTGTTAACAAGCATACTATCCTCTTCTTGTATTGATCTTTTTACCATTACAGAGCGGCCTTCTTTCTCTGTTTTTGGACTTTGATATAAGTCTGTTTTTTTCTGTTTGAATATTACTACTCCCACTTTTGAGTCATTTCCGTTTGCAAGAAATATCTTCTTCCATCATCTCACTTTAAATTTATGTGTGTCTTTCACCAGAAATGGAGCCTACTGTAGGCAGCATATTATAGGTATTTCCTTTGCTATTCAGTCTTCCACTCTCTGTCTTTTGACTGAAGCATTCTGTCCATTATATGCTTAACTTCCTTTTTTTTTTTTGATGTTTGTGATTCTATTTATGCTTTTGACTTGTGGTGGTTGTTGTTCAGTCGCCCAGTCATGTCAGCTCTTTTCAACACCATGGACTGCAGCACTCCAGGCTTCCCTGTCCCTCACCATCTCCTGGAGTTTGCCCAAGTTTGTGTCCATTGTATTGGTGATGTCATCCAACCATCTCATCCTCTGATGCCTTCTTCTCTTCCTGCCCTCAATCCTTCCCAGCATTAGGGACTTTTCTAATGAGTTGGCTTTTCACATCAGGTGACCAAAATACTGGAGCTTCAATTTCAGCATCAGTCCTTCCAATGAGTGTGCAGGGTTGGTTTCCTTAAAGATTGACTATTTTGATCTCCTTGCTGTCCAAGGGGCACTCACCAGTCTTCTCCAGCACCACAATTTAAAGGCATCAATTCTTGCACTCTTTCTTCTTAATAGTCCAACTCCCAAAACTATATGTGACCACTGGGAAGACCACAGCCTTGACTATACAGACCTTTCTTGGCAGAGTGATGGCTTTGCTTTTCAGCACCATGTCTTGGTTTGCCATAGCTTTCCTGCTAAAAAGCAGTCATCTGATTTCATGGCTGCAGTCACCATCCACAGTGATTTTAGGAACCCGAAAGAGAAAATCTGTCACTGCATCCACCTTTTCCTCTTCTAATTTGCCATGAAGTAATGAGACCTGATGCCATGATGTTAGGGTTTTTTTTTTTTTTAATATTTAGTTTTAAGCTGGCTTTTTCACTCTCCTCCTTCACTCTCATCAAGAGGTTCTTTAGTTCCTCTTCGCTTTCTGCCTTTAGAGTGTTATCATTCACGTATCTGAGGTTGTTGCTGTTTCTCCCATCTATCTTGATTCCAGCTTGTAGCTCATTCAGCCTGGCATTTCTCATGATGTGCTCAGCATATAGGGTAAACAAACAGGGTGACAGCAGACAGCCCTATCGTACTCCTTTCTCAGTCTTGAGCCAGTCATTTGTTCCATACAGAGTCCTAACTGTTGGATTTGTGGTTGCCCTTAGCTTTATCTACCAGCTTTAGATTGATAGTCATATAAATTCAAATATATTCTATAAAAACTACAGTTTTTACTTTTCTCCCATTTTTTTTTATTTTGATCTCCTGTTTTACATCTTTTTGCCATTAATTGTATTTGTCTCTTTTACACAATTCTGACTGTTTTATTAATCTGTGTACTGATTTAAGTGATCTTCAGTCCTTTTATATATTTGCCTTTCATATTATGAGTCTCTTTTTCATATATATTTTTGTTTCTCTATTTAGGGAAGATCTTTAGGTATTGTTTTTTAGATTGGATTAAGTATTCTTTTAGTTTTTTCTTGTCTGAGAAATTCTTAGTTTCTGTTTCTATTCTAAATGATACTCTTACTGAGTAGAGTACCCTAGATTTCAGGTTTTCCACTTTCATGACTTTGAATATATCTTTCTTTTCTGTGAAGTTTCTACAGAGAAAACTGGTAGCCTTATGGAGGTTTCCTTGTAAGTGACTCTTTATTTCTATTTCTGCCTTAAGAATCCTCTAATTATCTTTAACTTTGCCATTTTAATTATGATATGTCTTGGTATGAGTCTTTTTCATCTTTGGGCCCCTCTGTGCTTCCTGTTCCTGGATATATGTTTCCTTCTTTAGGTTTGGGAAGTTTTCAGTAATAAGTTCTTCAAATGCATTTCTGATCCCCTTTTCTTTTTCTTTTCCTTCTAGAATACCTATTTGAGTACATTACCATGCATTATATTATTAAATATCTCATAGAACTCATATGTTGCTTTCATTTTTTATCTATCTAATTGGATGATTTCCATTATTCTGTTTTCCAAATGATTATTCATTCTTCTGCATTATTTAGTGAACTATTCATTGCCTTTAGCTTGTTTTTTATTTTGGCAATTGAGTTGTCTAATTTTAATTGGCTTCTTATAGTTTCTAGTTTCTTGTTACAGTGATCTGCATTTCTTTTTTATAACCATTCTTAATTACTTTAACATCTTTATTACCTGCTGTCTGAAATCAGAGTCTGGTAGACAGGTGTGATCTGTTTCATTGTTCTTTCAGGGGATTTTTCTTGTTCTTTTAGTTGGTAGTAGTTCCTCTGCCTTTTCATTTTATTTAAATTTCTCTTACTCTGAATTTAGGAGAAACAGTTATCTACTGTGGCCTTTAAGGGCTGTTTTTATGTGGGAGCTTCCTGATGTGAACTGTGTGGTGAGTCCAGTATTTTTGCTGCCAGTGCCCTTCTGTTGTAGATGCCTGCCGTGTCTTTCATCAGAATGTCCTGGCCTTTATCCCCTTGATAGGGGATGTGTTTGGTGTGGTGATGATGATGAGAGCCTGCACTGGGTATTGGTGGTGCCTCCACTTTGCTCTCTGGCTGTTCACAGCCCTGCTGATGCAGGGTCTGCTCCCTGGTTGTTGGAGTAGAAGCCCCTAGATCCAGTTCTAAGCTGTAGTGTAAGGTAGGTAAAACTGAATCAGTACTTCTGCATTATAGCCGATGCCTTTTCCTTCTCAGGAGCTGTCACCAGTTGGCTACCTGCCACCCATTGTATGCACCCACAAATTGCATTGCTGCCGCTCCAGCCCTTTCCCTGTTATAGAATCGCTGACAGTTGGCTGGGCCATCAGTCCCACTCCTGGCAAGTCTAGGCTCTCCATTTCTGCAGCCACTGGAGCTGGAGCTCATTGTGAGCCTGTTGACAAAAGGGCTCCTACGGCAGATGCATCCCCCACCCTCTGCAGGATAATAATGGGACTCCTCTGGTGAGCCCTCACTCCATCCTGTGCAAGTCGATAGCTGCTGGTACAGTCTAGGCCCTTCAGGCTGTCTGCATGTCGCCATACTGAGTCCTCTCCCCAGTTCTGTGCACTGAAGCCTGAGTTTAAGCACTCAGGTACCACACACACCAGCAGGAATGCAGGTGAAAGAGTTTCCCAGAGCAAGGGAACCTTCCCTCTTTCACTGCTCAATCCCAAGGGTACAGGTCCCATTTGATTCCATTTTTTTCCCTTTTGTTCTGCCCAGTTACATGGGGATCTTTCCTGTGGCTTTGGTTATGTAAGAAATCTTTTGTTGCTTTCAGTTGCCTTTCTGTGAAAATTGTTCCACATGTAGATGTATTTTTGATATATTTCTCGGGGGCAGTGCGCTCCATGTCAATCTATTCTGCCACTTTGATCTTCTCCACTATTTTTTTTCCCCTTGCTTTTAAATTTTGACTCTCATGATATCCTTTATGCTTATATGGATGTAAAAAAAATCAAGAAAACATTTTTTCAGAGAGTATAATTAACAGAGGGAAAATGTAATTGGCAGTTATTGGTGGATTAAGTATTTGAAGTAGGTGTGTTTGAGTCAACTAATTTCTAAATGTTTAACCTTTAAATTGTTCAAATAAAACTTTAAATGATCCCTCAGACTTTACAAATGACTCTGAAAGATATTTTTGTAACTATTAACCTTTGGAGATTATCTGGACAGAATTTTCTTCTCCAGTCATATTAAAACCACTATAAAATTTTTCAGTCTTATGACAACTCTTAAATGGAGAAACTCAACCCTTTCTATTTTTTGTTTTTGAAACTTTAATTATAGTTAGCCTCCTATCCAGATAGAAGGAATATTTTTGTCCATTAGTTTTAACTTTTTCAGTGGCAGAAAACTGCTTCAAGGCATGTCAATTCATATTGATGTGCCTACTCATTTTCTCTTGTCACCAGAAGATACCACTTGATCTCCTGTCAGCACTTTAGCCTCCTTTCCATTTAATGTGTAATTAGCCAGGAGATGGGTCAGAACGATATAGATGCATGAAATTCTACAACGCATGCATTTGAACTGATTTTTGAGAGAATATTTTTGCTGCCTAGTAAATCAAACCTATAAAGCAATCTCTATTCCATAATTAACATAATATGCTGATACCACTGTGTATCAGAAAATAAAAGGGCAAATACTTTCTGTCAATAATTAGACCTTCTACCAACTTTACTTAAGTCTTTAACAACAGCACCCATGTAAGGGCAAGGTGCTGAGCTTCTGGGGAAGAGTACCATTATAGATAATGCCAAGTGCTTAAAAGAACACATTAAAATAGAGGTAATTTATTACATTTCAAAATTTGGCCCTTTTTCTACATTTGTAGTTTTTTCTGTTTTAAAAAGAGAGTCTTTTTACATATTTATAATACATATCTTTTCTCTAACTTCTAACATGTGAGGGATATAATTACAGGTTATCATAAGAAATTTGATCAGTGTATGAAATGGATTAATTAAATGCCACTGCTATAACTGTGTTTTAAAAATACTTTTATGTACAGCAATTGAAATTGTGAATGTTTGATTTAT
>SJYC01079348.1:0-35998 GCA_006408675.1 Madoqua kirkii | reverse complement strand
TTTCCTTTGGAGAAATAATATTGTTCTATTTGTTTTACTCAGAGTCTATTAATCTAAAGATCAGTTTTACTATATTAAAATTTTTACTGGGGTATTCATGTTATCTGTCACAGTCTTTTATTTTCCTTTACTCTTCTGAAAGATATGTACTGTTTCTGATCTTTCAGTAAATTTTATAGACATTTTAATGTGTCTTCTAAATTTTATCAAACTCTAAAATCAAAGTTAATGTTTATCCTTTTGCTGAGCAGTTTAGCTTCTATAATCCCCTTCCTGATTTAAATGCTGGTTTTTTGTGTGTATTTGAGTTCTATCATAACCCACAAAAAAAATTATCACTCAGTTCAGTTCAGTTCAGTCACTCAGTTATGTCTGACTCTCTGCAACCCCATGAACCACAGCACGCCAGGCCTCCCTGTCCATCACCAACTCCCGGAGTCCACCAAAACCCATGTCCATTGAGTCAGTGATGCCATCCAACTATGTCATCCTCTGTCATCCCCTTCTCCTCCTGCCCTCAATATTTCCCAGCATCAGGGTCTTTTCCAACGAGTCAGCTCTTCGCATGAGGTGGCCAAAGTATAGGAGTTTCAGCTTCAACATCAGTCCTTCCAATGAATATTCAGGACTAAATACTGAAAATTTTGAAAAGTTAACTAGTGACTACTGCTTTTCTTTGGAAGTAAACTCTCTTTTAGGCTGCCTCTGAGATTCCTCTTTGCCTTTCTTGTTTTGTAGTTTAATTTTCATATAAAAAATTCATATATATACGTACACACACTCAAATGCATATGAGAATTTCATTAAATTCTTCCATCTTGAAAGTTAGTAGACTTTCTGAGAGGTAATGACTTTGTTGGTAAGCAGTTCTGCATGGGTCTCCTACATTCCTGTACATCTCATGAAGAGGTATTGGGAGCTTTGTTCCAGCTTATCTTTTTAAGAGTGTGTGCATAGAAAACAGCCATGGAATATACAATTTTTCCTCCGGATCAAAGAAGAAATTTGTTTCCTGATCAGAATAATAAAACAATGTGTCCCTCTAGGTAAATTGGTTTTTTTTGCTGTTTCACACTGCATGTGGGAACCTGGTTCTCCAACTAGGGATCAAATCTGTGCCCCGTGCATTGGAAGCAGAGTCTTAGCCACTGGACCACCACTTTAAAATTTTTGTTCCCTAAACTCAGAATTCCCCAGCTGTCACACAATCTACTATGAATATTTTCCTCCCAGACCCTCCTCTTCATCTTATCAGATTTGGAGATCAGGAAGTACTTAAACAAACAAGAAGTACACTATCCCTCCTTGTCCATGAGTAATAAAGTCCTTCCTCTGACCAAGGCATTTTTTGTCTTCTGCCAACTTCTGTAAAACTGGCCAGTTAACTTGCAAGTAGTCTAAAATCTCAAACCTTTCAAAGCTCTAGAATGATGTTTATTAGTTTTGCACAATTCTTGAAGCCATTATGTATTTATATATTCCCCTTGTCACATTCTTTTTCTCCGCTCTTTCTGGTGCCCTACTGCAGTTTTGTTAGTACCTTTTACACTATTCCTCTTCCATGGTATTTCTCTCATGTATTTCATCCTTTTCTTTGCCACATTCTAATTATGTCTTCAGATATACCTTCAGGTTCACTAAAAGTATGATCTACTGTATTGATCTGCTAGGGCTGCCATGATAGAATACCACAAGCTGTGTGGCATAAACAATGGAAATGTATTATTCTCACAGTTCTGAAAACTGAAAATTCAAGATCAACCATCAGGTCTGGTTTTTGGTAAGACCTGTCTCCTTGGCTTACAGATTGTCACTTTCTCACTATGTCTTCAAGTGACCTTTTCTCTATACACACGCATCCCTGATGTCTCTTCCTCTTCCCACAAGGACAACTGTCCTATTGGATTAAGACTCTCCCTGGTAATCCCACTTAACCTTAATTCCTATCTCCTTAAAGACACTGTCTCCAAATACAATTATATTAAAACTGCAGCATATGAATTTGGGGGTAGAAGTGACATAGTTTAGTTAGTAGCATCTACTAATGGCCATTTTTCATTTGGGGAGGATATAAGGTAAAGTATTTTATTTCCCAGAAGAATGCAAAAGAAACTCTTACATATAGCAGACAATATTGGGGAGAATAAGAGATTAGGAGAGGAGGAGGCAAACCTTTATTTTTCACTTTATCTTATGTATTTCATGTTATATATTTCTATACGGCTTTAATTTTTACCATATGGCAGACTGACTCTAAGGTAAGATAAATCCTTGTAATGCCTGTATCCTGGTACTTATGCCCTGTACTTATGTCATTCCTTCCCCTTGAGTGCTAATGAGGCCTGCGAGTTGCTTCTAACCAATCGAATAGGGCAAAGGTGATGAAATGTCCTAGACTCACTTAGAATCTCTCTCTCTCTTGACTGGCTTGATAAAGTGACTATGCTGGGAGGCCATGTGCCTTGGAGTTGAGGTCAGCCTATAAACAGCCAGGGCCTTTAGTATCATACCTTCAAGGAAGTCACTTCTGCAACAACCTGAGTTAACCTGAAAGCAGATTTATTCCACATCACGCTACTCAATAAGAACCCAGTCCTAGCCACCACAGTGACTGCAGCCTTGCAGAATCTGTGCCAGGCTCCTGACCCACAGAAACTTTCAGAAAAGAAATGTGGGTTGTTTTTACACTGTTATGTTTGCAATGATTTGTTATGCAGCATGGAAAACTAACACATATCATGCATACATAACTTTAAACTATGAACTATATTCAATTAAAAATTACATCTTCATGTTTTGATGGACAATAAAGCATTTAAAGGTTTTCTTTTTTAAATATGCTTTCATTTCTGGAATTTATATTTTATTTTATTTATTTCATAAGCATTTCATTATGCTTAGGCATTTTTCTAATCTGTTTCTTTTTGCTCATATTTGTAATCCCTTCTTTCATTACTTTAAGAAGTGCTTATTTTAAACTGTATCTGACATTGTTGTGTTTCTGAATCTGCTTTGCATTTCTTCTGCTAAATCTCACTCATGATACTTTTGTTTTTATAGGCATTTTCTGATTTCCTATGAGAAGCTCACATTTTCTGGAACATTAAATATGCAAATTATTCAAAGTCAGTGTGGAAATGGGTTTCTCTGGAGAGTCTCTGCTTTTGCTTCTCCACTATCAACTCAGTCACTTCAAACTAACCCCAGAGCTTGAGGGTTTTAAGACAGTCAGGTGGTGACATCTCATGTTATGGACGGCTTGTGGTTACTGTTTCCCTTTCATTTTTTATTCAAGTTTAAAGGCTACTCTGACCACCTAAATTTTCAAAGTTTTCTGAACTGTTTCCTTTGCTTTAGCTCACCTTTACTCCCCAGTTTATTGCAGTTAGTGTCTTTCTTTCCCTGAGATTCTTCTCAAACTACACTCTAAGGATACCAGGACATTTCATACTGAAAACCATTAGCTTCCTTTAATGTCTTTAGTTTACTGCTTATAACGCTGTACATCACTCTCCATGGTTTTTGTACTGTAGATTTTCTTGCTCCTTTTATAGCCAACCATATCTTTCTCTCCACCCCAGTAAACTTCACATTTCTTATTCCTTTCCTTTCCTGACAAAATTCTTTCAATGCCCAATGTTTGGTCCTAACACTTCCTTAATTTTTCATGTTGTCCCTCAAATTTCTCCTTCATTTCTTATCTTCAAATAATAACTGCAATTTGATGTTACCCAAAACTATGAAGTCCAATAATTTTGACATACTCAGAAGTCCAGATCCATGGTCATCTAAATAGCCCTTAATACTTTAATATTTATTAGATTCTATGTAATAGTCAAGTGACCAAATATAAACTCACTGTTTTTTCAAATTTTGTCTCTTCTGCTTATTTTCAGTAATAATAAGAAAAGCAACAATAACATTTAATATAGAGAATATATATGCCAGATATTGCTCTCAGTGCTTTGCAGAAATTAAACCAATATAAAAAGAATCCTGTAACATAAAGATTATCATTATTTCCTTTTTACGAATGATAGAACTGAGACACAGAGAGGTTAAATTATTTTCTAAGGTGATACAGCCACTTAGTGATTGATCTAGAACCCCCTAGGGCTCCAGGGGCCTTTCTTGGTAGATACTCTCATACACAGCTAGTTAATACAGTAGGTCACCAATTCCTTCTTCCCAGACACTTACATACATATGTGAATTCTGTGTTTAAACTCTCCCAATAACCAAACTGCTGTATATTATAATAATCAATAGAAATAAATTTTGTTGTAAATCCTAAGTCCTTCATTCTTACTAGTAGACTAATTAATGTGCTAGATGTAATTAAATCAGCATAAATATCATAGCTGAATTTCATGAAAAAAGATCAGAAAATGTTATGCCCATTAATAGCTTCTGTAGCTATTCAAGCAAATATAATGCAGTAAGGATAATTAAATCTTGTGCTTCGGGGAGCAAGTAGGTTTGCTTAAAGAACAGAAAGGAAAATATGCCTTTATTCTCTGCCCTAGGGAGAACAGTGGAATAACTGACTAGGTATATTAATGGAGTAGTATAAAGGGTAACATCTGCTGTTCTCTGAAACATCAGAGCTTTGGCTGAGGTAGAATTGACTCATATTTGGTGTGGAATTATAGTAACTTTAATTTACCACATGGTGGAACAGGCTCTATTTTAATTTCATTTTAGTTTTAATTTACTAACTACAAAAAAGCATGCTGTCTCATAAATACAACAAATATTATATTTTAGAAGGGCCTGGCAGGATATGCTTTTAATGATTTTCTATTTCTGTTTTCAAAGTTGATTTCAATGGTATTGAGTTCTCAGAGCAAGAGTTTACTTTTTCTTTCTGTGGTTCACACACTGGCCTGAATCTGAATTATCAATAGGCTATTACAGGCAGCAGAAGTAAACAGATAGGCATTAGCATGATAAGCCTGAAATGCCAAGCCAGCTATAGAGCAAAAGTCCTAAATTATAATTCATAGAATGCTGTCTTATTTTTAATACTTTAAATATGCTCTAGTATTGGTAGCAATTATCTGAGTAGACTGTATAGAAGATTCAAATAAATGCCCCCCCCCCCAAAATGATAATTTCTAATTTTAAATGTATACCTGCTTGTGCCATTACCAATCTACCTCCCTTAGTGGCCTCAAATACTAACAGCAGTGAGCTTTAGTAGGTTGAGTAACTCTAATTCCGGTTCTCAATTTCAGATTGTGAGTGTACTTTTATTTTAATACCTTTCTAAAATTAATTTTATTTCTCTCTGCCCTCATTTTTTTAATGCCTGGGCCGCTGGGCTGTGCCAATTTGCATATTTGAATTAATGCACCAAATAATGTTTGAAAGTCTAATCTTATTAAGTGCCTTTAAATCCAACAGTTCCCCTGACTGGTTAGACTTTATTAAATTAACCCATATGTTATCAAAACTTTACACTGGCTATCTACTTGGTTGTCTCTGAGAGTCAAATGGACCAAATGGTTTCCTTTAAGAAAAAAAAAAAAACAGTATTGAGGCTGGGAAATTTATGTGAGGTTAGATTTCCACTAATGCAAAATGCCATGAATTATAGAATTCACGGTTGACTAATTGCTTAAGAGTTGACAGTTGTTGAGCTAAGGATTTTTCATCTCATTTTCCCACCCCTTAGTAAAGCTTTGTCACAGGTAATTTAAAGAGGAGAGTGAAATGATTTATATGTTCCATATGCTATGACTGTACTAATGGTGAAAGAAATACTTCACTGGGTAGTAATAGATCTAAGAAAAGAAGTAAGAAAATAGCTAATAGTAAGCTGTGATAACAAATCAAAATATGAACAACTGTCTGTTAAAGATTACAAATAAATTCCGGTGGTCTTATACAAGAGAAAGCAAAAAATGCCAAAAGTGTAGATATACTACAAATTATGTGGAATATACTTAAAGTGTATGTATCTGTGATTTATCCTGTCACTTATATATAGGACATAATCAGTGATGACATTAAGCAACAAACTATTTAAATGATATCAATACAAGTCTCAGAAGATACTCTACTTCTAAGGATTAAATATGAGGAACTCAAGATAAGAGGTTTCCATAGTTACCTCAGGCTGAGAAATAGCATTTGAGCCAAAGGCTACAGTTGTCCTAGAGGAAAGGATTTCTTACTCTAAACAAGAATTATAGATATGATCTTCTGAGTAAAAACAGCCAAGTTAAAGCATAAGGCCACTCTCCCCAGGGGCTAGCCAGATAACTATGTTCATGGGATGTTATCCTTTACTATCCAATGCAAGTGTCCCTATGCATATGGCTGCAAGAGAGGATCTAAAACAAGCCCAGCTGCTCACCTGTCTCTTTTCCATTTTTAAAAAAATGTAATTATAGATACTTTACAATATTCTTTTAATTTCAGGAATACATAAAAGTGATTCAGTTATATGTGTGTGTATATATGTGTGTGTGTGTGTATATATATATTTAGGTTGATTTTCATTATAAGTTATTACAAAATGTTGAATATAGTCCCTTGTGCTACACAATAAATCCTTGTTGCATATCTATTTTATTTATAGTAGCTTGTATCTAGGGCTTCCCTGATAGGTCAGTTGGTAAAGAATCCACCTGCAATGCAGGAGATCCCGGTTCGTTTCCTGGGATGGGAAGATCCACTGGAGAAGGGATAGGCTACCCACTCCAGTATTCTTGGGCTTCCCTTGTTGCTCAGCCGGTAAAAAATCTGCCTGCAATGTGGGAAACCTAGGTTCCATCCCTGGGTTGGAAAGATCCCCTGGAGAAGCGAAAGGCTACCCACTCTCATATTCCGGCCTGGAGAATTCCATGGATTGTATTGTTCATGGGGTCACAAAGAGTAGGATGTTACTGAGCAACTTTTACTTCCAGCTTGTATCTGCTAATCTCATACTCCTATTTTATTTGCCCCTCCTCATCTTTCACCTTTCCTAACTGTAAGTTTGCTTTCTATGTCTGTGAGTCTATTTCTGTTTTGTATTATTTATTTGTATTATTTTTTATATGACACAGTGATATCGTAATCATCTCTCTGTGACGTTACTTCACTTAGTATGGATAGTATCTTGGTCCATCCACGTTGCTGCAGATGGCAGTATTTCACTCTCTTTATGGCTGAGTAATATTCCATTGTATGAAGATCACATCTTCTTAAACCAGTCATCTGTTGAAGGGCACTTGCGTTGTTTCTGTGCTTGGATATTTTAAGTAGTGCTGCTGTGAGCATGGGGTACATGTATCTTTTTTAATTAGTGCGTTCATTTTTTCTGGATACATAGTGTTGATAGGAACCCTTGACAAGAGGCGTTACAAAGCCGCATCACTTCTAAACCTGTGAACAAGATCTCGAGAGATAGTCCAGTGCAAAGTTCTGTTTATCATCATTGTTTAGTAATATTAACCTACTAAAATTCAGTTTAGCTTCTTTTAGAACCAGATGTAACCAATTTTCAAATCTACCTCTAAAAGTAATAATTTGTTGTCATTTAGTCAGTCTCTCAAGTCTGATTCTTTGCGACCCCATGGACTGCAGCACGCCAGGCTTCCCTGTTATTATTATGAAATAATAATAGCAACTTCATTTTACATACAATCAGAATTTATGACTTAGACTTGCTTCCCAAAAACTTGAATGTGTTTGTGGCTGGCTGTTTGTGTGTATGGCAGAAATAAGGAGCAGGTCCCTTTTAAAACTTGTGATTTGTTTCTGCAAACAGTAGTATAATGTTGGCTGAATAGCTCTGTCATAATTATAATAGAGTGACTCATAGCACACTACAAGTGCTGTTATAGCATTTTGTTGTACAAAAGAATGGTTTAATGATGATTCTCAAAATTAAGAAATACAAAACTAAAATGTAAATTGCCAAACTACTATATCCACTTGGCAAATGAAAATTCTTAATGTAGGTATAGTGAAAAAACATTTCCAAGAAGAAAATCTGACCTAAAGTTATTGTATTAAATATACCTTTTCTTAGCTATTAATATATTCTCTTCCTATACACAGTAATACAAAAGTTTAATAACCAGAATTTATAGTTGAAATTAACATATATCATTAGCATAGTTATGCAAGTAGATCATTGTTATTAAAAATAGGACATTTGAGTAGACTAAATATCTGTTAATAGTAGAATTATATGTAAGAACAAATTACAGTTAAAATATTTCATCAGCTTTCAAAGCCTTTGTGTGTCATCATGACTATTTATTGCCATATTGAAAATGTAGTCTTTTAATATGCCAAAAATGGATATGAAATGAATTAAAACTGGTTATTCAGCTGAGAACGGCATGGACCACAATATACAGAGTCATCATGGTATGTCAGATTTGCATATGGTTCATTAAATACTCATTACAATAAGATTAGATATATATTAGTAGCACCATTTTGAATATAAAGTTCAAGTAAGAGTATTTAAAATTCTAGTTTAGCTACTCAATATACTCCTAATCACTAGGCTATGATTTCATTTTTAACTGTAGAGCTAAGATCATGTCTTGCTAAAAGCATCTGATTCTCCCTTTCATTATCACAGGACTTGTAAAAGTTTCAACCAATCATGATATCAGGTACAAAGTCCAGTATCTCTTGATCCAGTTGAGGTCTAGTTGCATAGTCTCTTGATCTGAAGACTTATAAACTAAAGTAAAATTATCTCTCATATGATGATACAAGAGTCATGGGATAATAACAAATTCTCACATTTAATTTTGGAAGGTGGGAAAGATTTAGTAATCACTGATCCATAATAATTTTGAAATTCCACTTGACACTAATTGGGACTTGAAAATATTCCTTGACTTATATCTTTTTAATAGGTCCATAGACTACTATTCTCAGCCCTGCCTTCTAGGAATTAATTTCTTTTTTTAAAATCACCTCCTTGGTCAATTATGAAGATTGGAAGACATCTTTTTGGCAATCTATTTAACTACATACAGAATTTTGGAGACAAGAGCAATTAACATCTCAAGAACTCTTAATCTCTTCTTGTCTAAGGTGGTGGTGCTTTTTGCTAACACAACTATAGTTTACCCATAAATATATGTGGGGGGTTTTAAATGTATTTTTCAGGTGCACTCTGCCAAAATTGGGCTTCCCTGGTGGCTCAGCTGGTAAAGAATCTGCGTTCAATGAGAGAGACCTGGGTTTGATCTTCACAGACTGGGTTGGGAAGATCCCCTGGAGAAGGAAAAGGCTATCCACTCCAGTATCCATCCTGGAGAATTTCATGGACTGTATAGTACATAGAGTCACAAAGAGTTGGATGCAACTGAGAGACTCACTTACTGCCAAAATCTATTAGTATGTCCATAATTCTTTTCCCAAACCTCTTTTTCTAGATGCAATTATATGTATTTTGGATGTATCATGTTTTAGTAAAAATACTGCTTTATTCATCCAGCATCACTTTTATCTTGCTGAATGGCATTTTGTTCATTTTAGAGGCATAATTTTAAGAGATGTCAATTAATTTAGAAGTTTTAATAAAAGATTAGCTAACAGGCTTCACTGAATCTTTATCCTGAGATTTTTTTAGTGATAACCTCTGAGTTAGGCATTTTCCTTGTCTTATTAGCCACACTTTTAATTTGTCAAAAAATAATTTCATTTAGCAACTCTGCAATCTTGTATTATCTCTAATACTACTAAACACTGCTCGAAAACTAGCTGTTTCTTTTCAGATTTCATCATTTTTGGTACCTCTGTATGTTTATCAGGCACATAATCTTCCAAATGCAGGCAATAACTTTAGTAAAAGTTTCAGTACTAAAATCCACAGGTCAGATTTTTCTAGTATTTCATTAGTTTCCTCACTTTTTCTGGCCATTTATAGCAATTTTCTTGCAGCCTATAGCCCTGATCAAAGTCACATTTTGTTGAAATGACACCTCATTTCCCAGTGTCAACTTCTGGTCAGCTATTGCCATAGTAAGGCTGAAGACTATATCATCCCAAAACTCAGTGGCTTAAAATGACATTTATTCTTATTCCTGTGTCTGCAGGCCATGTGGGGACATCTCTGTTGTTACCAGCAAGTCTTAAATAGGTTTAGTCCCAGCTACATGTTTGGTTTGGTCTATTCTGTATCTCTCTCATCCCTCTGAGACAGTTTTGAGTGTGGAAAAGAGGACGCCTATTCTTTCCCAGTTGGGCATCCCAGGTGCCTCAGTGGTAAAGACCTGCCAGTGCAGGAGACACAGAAGATGTGGGTTTGATCCCTGGGTCAGGAAGTCCTCTGAAGGACGATATGGCAACCTACTCTAGTATTCTTGCCTAGAGAATTCCATGGACAGAGAAACCTGGCAGGCTACAGTCCACAAGGTTACAAAGAATCAGACATGACTGAAGCAACTTAGCATGCTTGCCCTTTCCCAGTAGCTAATCCACATTGTGTGTGTATGTGTTTAGATATTGTTCAGGTGAATGTATTAGAGGTACATGGATACCACAACTTGTTGGTTTTAAAGTGCTGAGCCTTGTGTAAAATCTACTGTAAAAGATGGTTCTGGCCAGCATATTGTTGACATAAAATCCTTCTAGTCTAGTTGGTATCAAGCAAAGGTAAGAAGTATAGCAGATCTGCTCATGTCATTCATCATACGTATCATTATGCCTGATCAAAAAGATATTTTGAAGGAATCACTTGGTGTCAAAGCCTGGAATTGTGGAGTAGAATAGGATTTTTTCCACTTAATCTGACAGTGACAGCTGTCAAAATTGCAGTGTCGTTTATCTAGTGATCATATACTTAGCTTCTTGATTTTCAGGCAGAAACCAAAATAAAGAGGCTTCTCACTTTTCCCTCCACTGTATCTGCTCTTATAGATGTAGCTCATTTTGCAAGCACAGCTGTGGAAGTCATTGCTGCCTTGGCAGTCATCTCCGAATCTTGTACAGTCTGGAGGCACGAGATCATTGCCAAGGACAAGGGGAAAGTAGTGGTGAATAGCACTAGAGTAAGAGGGTAATGGTGGTAACAGAGAGACATGAAACCTTAAAACACTTGGTTGGATCTTTGGACATATATCTATACATATTGCCAAGGAAGCTCTCAGTGGTAGAATTGGGCAGAATGCCAAGTAAGTAACTATAATTGTGTAATTTATACATGGCCAGGAGTGATTAAGGGACTTCCCAGGTGACTCAGTGGTAAAGAATCCACCTGTCCATTGCAAGAGACATGGGTTCAATCCCTGGGTGGGGAAGATCCCCTGGAGTAGGAAATGGCAATCCACTCCTATATTCTTGCCTGGAAAATTCCATGGACAAGAAGAGCCTGGCAGGTTATAGTTCATAGGGTCACAAAAAAATCCGACACAACTGAGCACATACACAAGAGTGATTAAAAACTGAGTTATCTTCATTGGAAAATCTAAGAATCTCTTCTAACGATGGAGCACACGTTCTGAAGGAGCATCAGATTCCCTAGAGGGCTGTACCATATGCAAAATGTGTGACCTGATACGCTCACTTCAGGAATACAAATTATTCACAGTCTGGTTAAAGAGTTAATGCATCCTTCAGTCATGAAGGAACTGAACTAGGTGCTTCTAGGCCCATTTCTAGGTGGCACTAGTGGTTAAAAAAAAAAAGACCCTCCTGCCAATGCAGGAGACATAAGAGATGCAGGTTTGATACCTGGGTTGGGAAGATTCCTCTGGAGAAAGGCATGGTAACCCACTCCAGTATTCTTGCCTGGAGAATTCCATGGACAGAGGAGCCTGATGGGCTATAGTCCATGGGGTCGCAAAGAGTCAGACATGATTAACATGACTTAGCATGCATGCAGGCCTATTTCAAATAGGAAATGTCTTAGAATGTTTATTTTTTCTTAATTTTAGTATTCTTTGGGTAAAAAAAATCCCAGTAAAACTTCAGACTTAAGACAGAGATTCTCAGGCAATAGTACATTAAGTCCTAGAAAGTCAGCAGTAGAATGAACTGAAGATCTGTGGGAGGAGAGAATCATTGCCTTGTTTCACCCTCTGCCGCATCTCGGCCTTTGGTAGTAAAGAAAGGTCTGAGAAAATGCAGTTTATGTGTCACTAAGGTACACTGGCTTCTGAGACAGGCACAGTGCATGGAGCCCCTTTTCTATTACTGCTGGTCTGAACTTGGGAAAATCTCATAAAACACTAAATCTTGATTTTCTTACTTTAAAATGGTTATGATAGTACCTATTGCATAATGTTGTTGAAAGATGAAATGACTTTATATATATAGCATTACTCCAGTATATGGTAAAAAGAAAATACAGAAAAAAATAGTACCATTCTGCTCCATCTCTTTTCTCTTGTTCATGTCTTTTTCTTTGACCCACTCCAATCTTCCTCTTCTCCTCTGTATTTCCCCTACCCCCTTTGATCCGCAAGAATCTAGATGTTTTCATAGACATTAGATAAAATAATTATTTGATGAGTGCACAAAATTGAATCCTAGAGAAAAAAATAATGAAAGCAAAACTCGTCTGAGATTTAGATCCAAATACTTTAGGATTTAAATATAAGGCTGTCGAAGCTTTAACCATAGCACAAAATGATTGTTTCCTATGAGCATATAAATAGCATAAGAGTCAAACATTAGCAAATAGAATTGTACAGCATCGTGGTATTGATAGCTTAGCACTGAATAGATGTTCTCCTATACATTCATATATTTAGAATACAGGTTGCAAAGAAATACATGGCTTTAATTTCACATCTTTGACTTACTGAACACCCTTATTCTAAATCTATTATTAAAGCAACTGAAGGCACATCATATAAAAAATATTGTACTCTGTATCTAATTCCCAAAGCAAGAATCATAGTCTGTTTCAAGCCATTTTACTAGAGAAGCAAACAAATATGTTTTGTAGACAGCTCCATAAAATGCTGATTTCAGGGTCCTTTGAGGAAAAGAAAATATTGTGTGGTGCTCACTACTCATAATAATACAGATTTGAAACTGTGGGATTTACCTGTGAGGAAAAGGGATCGTTGTATAGTACTTCAGACAACTCACAGCTTTATTTTTCATGTTATAAAATGTCAGAAAGGAGTCAGATGCTGGCGTTTTTATAAACTGCTCTTGAAGGTCAGTTCTATGTCCAGTTCTAACTGTTGCTTCCTGACCTGTATACAGGTTTCTCAAGAGGCAGGTCAGGTGGCCTGGTATTCCCATCTCTTTCAGAATTTTCCACCGTTTATTGTGATCCACACAGTCAAAGGCTTTGGCAGTCAATAAAGCAGAAATAGATGTTTTTCTGGAACTCTTTTGCTTTTTTGATGATCCAGAGGATGTTGGCAATTTGATATCTGGTTCCTCTGCCTTTTCTAAAACCAGCTTGAACATCTGTAAGTTCACGGTTCATGTATTGCTGAAGCCTTGGAGAATTTTGAGCATTACTTTAATAGCATGTGAGATGAGTGTAGTTGTGTGATAGTTTGAGCATTCTTTGGCATTGCCTTTCTTTGGGATTGGAATGAAAATTGACATTTTCTAGTCCTGTGGCCACTGCTGAGTTTTCCAAATTTGCTGGCATATTGAGTGCTCCACTTTCACAGCATCATCTTTTAGGGTATGAAATAGCTCAACTGGAATTCCATCACCTCCACTAGCTTAGTTCATAGTGATGCTTCCTAAGGCCCACCTGACTTCACATTCCAGGATGTCTGGCTCTTGGTGAGTGTGAGTGATCACATCTTTGTGATTGTCTGAGTCGGGAAGATCTTTTTTGTACCGTTCTTCTGTGTATTCTTGCCAACTCTTCTTAATATCTTCTGCTTCTGTTAGGTCCATACCATTTCTGTCCTTTATTGAATCTGTCTTTGCATGAAATGTTCCCTTGGTGTTTCTAATTTTCTTGAAGAGATCTCTAGTCTTTCCATTCTGCTGTTTTCCTCTATTTCTTTGCATTGAACACTGAGGAAGGCTTTATTATCTCTCCTTGCTATTCTTTGAAATTCTGCATTCAAATGGGAATATCTTTCCTTTTCTCCTTTGCAGAGGAGAAGGGGACGACCAAGGATGAGATGGTTGGATGCCATCACTGACACAATGGACATGGGTTTGGGTGGACTCTAGGAGTTGGTGATGGACAGGGAGGCCTGGCGTGCTGCAGATCATGTGGTCGCAAAGAGTCAGACACGACTGAGCAACTGAACTGAACTTAACGGTCAGGTCCCAGGACTGAGATTATCTTGGCTTTACCTTCATAATGTGAAGTTAGATAGTGAAGAAGCTAGTGAAGTTAGAAGTTTTTGGTACCTTCAACAAATCAGAGTTTGATTAGTACATAAGGCTATTTATTATGTAAGCAACAAAGAGTCTCTCCTGCAATTCACATCTTGGCCACCTAACATTCATACACAATATTCATATACACGTCTTCCCACCTCCTTAAAACAAATACTGCAAAGCCCATCTTTTGGGCATCCAGGTCAAAATAAAAGATATCTGGGTAATGTTTAATCCTTCTCATCAGGTCTGAATATAAATCCTTGTGGTTTGATGATACATAAACTGAATTATAAATTACCTGCTTATGATATATTTGGAGAGTGATCGAAGAGCACAGGGAAAATTTTTTAAAACTACCATAAAAAGTGGAAAATAACGAGAAGTCCACAGCCCTCACTGGTCTCTAGCAATTGTGAAACCCTGCTAGGAAGAGTATCAAGCATTACCTGCCTTGTGAATGAAGGTTTCTTCATCAACCTGTCAATTCCATGTTCTGTGTTTTAAGAATATCTGCTTTAAATATTGTTCTCAAAGGCTACAGTTGAAGAGAACACTGGTATTATAGGGGCTAATTCGATTCTTAGCGACCCCATGGACTGCAGCCTACCAGGCTCCTCCATCTATGGGATTTTCCAGGCAAGAGTACTGGAGTGGGGTGCCATTGCCTTCTCCGAATTAGAAGCCTATCATCTGTTAGTGCCATTACAGAGACCCAGAATATATTTTGGATTTAAAAATCACTGGTTCTGTGGTCTCAACAGAGAAATTTGTATCAGACTGACACTCCCAATGAATGCAAGTCTAAAACATGCATTTAAAAGAATAAGCTTTAGGATTACCTACAAAGACGGGAGGACAGTGTTTACTTCATTTATATATCTGCAACTTTCCTATGCTATGAAGAAAGGGCAAGCGTGTAGGTGGATAGGTGCTTGGGAAAGTTTCAGTGGGCTGTGGAGGCAAAGACTGGAGTTCAGAAATGCCAGAGGGCAGGGAATTGAGGGGTCATGATACTAGCAAGAGAATCATAGATGTGAGCCTGAAATTCTCCACTAGCTTCTCTCTAAGTATTTGCCAACTCCTAAGCCTCTAATGCAGTGAACAAAATGCTGGAAAATACAAATAAGCAGAGAAGAGCCCCTGTAGACTAAAAATCTAACCAGGGATACTGACATTCTTATGGAGCTCATGCAGACTAATCTGCATGTAATCTCTGCTAGAAAGAAATCCAATTCTTTCACTGTGCAGAAGTAAACATCATTCAAGGACTCTACAGTTTTCCCATACAGTATTAGGAATTCTATGAAAAAATATCAGATACACCAGTAAAAATTAATTTCAAGGAGTTCCATGAACTTTACATGAATCTGGTATTAGTCTGTGTTCTGAATCTTAATTTTCAGTTATTTGATTTTAAAATTACAGATTCATGTGAGAGTTATTAGATCTCTTGAATGTTCCTCTTTCATGTTTTACTAGTTTTATAAATGTCCTAACCAATATACTACTTTAGTCCTAATTTTATGTATGCTAAATGCTAGTCCTTTTTTGATCATATCTAATACATCACATAATCTTTCTACATTTCCACTTATTTTTTCTATTCTTTAATCTTCTTATTTAATAATGCTCTCTCCTTTTATATAACCTTATGAATTAGGTACTATTATTATTCCTACCTTGTGCACAATCTGAGAATCAAAGATTAACCAACCACTAACCAGCCTGATATCACAATACTGTGAATCAAACCTGGGCAATGTGGATTAAGAATTGATTTCCCTTATATTTATTCTGTACTGTCTCACACAAAATAAAGTAGATTGGATTCTCATTATATAAAACAGAAATAGGAGGGAAATCGTTCAAGGTATTGGCATTGATTATATGTGGGTTTTGTGTATATGTGTAAAATTATTGATGTTTTATCCTCACTTTTGTTTTCATTAGCTTTTTAAAAAATTGTGTAAGCACTATTTTTATATTTGAATATACTTTCAAGGAAAAAACTTGAAGATGAGGAGTGGTATAAAATTATTCTGTCCTACTAGCAATAACTATCAACAAGTGTTTTCTAGTTACAGTGACTGCAAATATAGTTACTTTAGGGCCAAGCAAGTACTTCCTTTGTGGTTCATTCTAATAAATGCAAAAATAATTTTATATCCTACAAATTTTAGGTAAATATAAATTGGTTTTTGAAAGATTTTTAAGTATATACTGTAGCTGTCTATTTTGCAGGAAATAGTTCTTTTTAAGCTTTATCAACCATTTCAAGAGACTACATTGTCATAAATTTTACTGGAATTAGCAATTTTCTCACACCGCTTTAATGCCTTTATCAAATAGTTCTAGTGCATAAACAATGTACTTCTGTCACACTGTTAGAACTGAATTAATATGAGTGTAGAATACTTCCTCCCAAATTCAATTTCAACAAGTCTGAACTGCGACATACATAGTATATCATTGTAATATATAACAGCAATAGTACTAAACATTTGGTAAGATAAACAATGCCTGGTGACTTAAACTACAGCTAAACTGAAAGTAGATAAAAAATAAACTTTTTTAAAAAAGCAAAATCTATCAGCTTGTATAGCAGAAAAAGAAATTTCCTGAGCATGAAATCACACAATGGTATGAACAGTAACTGTACCACAGGAGAGAAGTCATTGTAGATAAAAAGCTGTGCACAGATGGATCACTTAAGCAGTTCTCGTGTCTGTGGCTACACAGCTTTTCTCCATGGTTTCTGCCATAACTCAGTCACACTGATGAAGTACACCTCTTCTACCTGAGCTTAAACTGTGCAGAAACTCATAAGTCCTTCTGATAGTGACAGAAAAAGAAAAGCTTTTGCCCAAAGAACTCCTGATTAATAACCCTAGTAGCCACTGATTTGTAGATAAATTTTTCATAAACATTACAAATACTAATTCAGCCCACCTGTAGATATGTTGCAATTTGTAATTATCAACCCAACCAAAACCAAATCAAAGTAATAAGTAATCCAGTAAGTTACAGTGTGAAGTATATAACTGGATAACTGGTGCGATGTTTATTTATTTATTTATTTTTAAGATAATTTTTTTCCAGTTTTCACAGATCTAATCAAGGGATTAGGGCTAGGGAAGTACAGGTGCACCTGGACACAGAACAAGGTTCACTTCTCACTTCTTTGGAAGCACACCATTCCTTCCATTCCCTTCAGCACTTTTGAGTGATGTTTTGTTTTCAGACTCCTTCCCAAACATCATACAAGAACACTGTATTTTAAAGAGATCAGATTATTCTATCGTATAATTAGAATTTTGGCGTATTTTTTCCCTGGGGGTTATGAAGTGCTTTAACAAATGTGTCCCTTAAAGATAAAAAGCAAGATTATGAACACAGAGCAAAATATACATTATTTCTTTGACTCATTAGTATATTCTATATATGTAACTTTTTAAGTATCGAATGTTTGTATGTATTTTGAATATGTGTTTGTATATTTTATTTTTATAGCTAGGCTACAGCTCAGGCTTTGGAGTTAGAAATCATAATCTCTGGGCTTATTTTATAGATGACTTATTTTCCTCATTGAGTAATTCTATTCAAACATCTTTACACAATAGGTATAGATAATTAGAAAAATATGAGAAATCATACTGCAACATAAGTCATTTTCAGAGCAAATATTAGATTTTTTAATGTAGATTTTATAAATATAGATTGGCATTATTGCTTATTTTATTTTCCAATTTTATTGAGATATAATTGACATAACATTGTATAAGTTTAAGATGTACAGCCCGATGATTTGAGGCATGTATATGGTGCAAAATTCTTACCAAACAAGGGTAGTTAATACATCCATAGCCTCACTTGATTACCATTTCTTGTTGTTATTGTTGTGGGAGAACGTTTAAGATTTACTCTCTTTAGCAAGTTCGAAGTATACAATAGTGTGTTGTTAACTATGGTTTACATTTGAGCTCCAGAACTAACTCATTGTATAACTAGATGTTTGTACTCTTTGACCAAAATCTTATTTTCCCCCAGCCCCAGCCCCTGGCAATCACCATTAAACACTCTGTTTCTATAAGTTCATCTATTTTAGATTCTACACAAAGGTGAGTTTTTGTCTTTCTCTCTGCTTTATCCCTTAGCATAATACCTTCACATTCCATTATTAATGTTTCAAGTTTGCTTTTTTTAAATGCCTGAATAATATTTGGCCATATGTGTATGTGTGTGGCTATCAAATTTTCATTATCAGTTTGTCTTTTGATGTGAACTTAGGATGTTTCCACATTTTAGCTATTGTAAATGATACTCTTAATACAGTGGAAATGGCAGTGCAAGTATCTCTGTGAGCTCTTGATTTCATTTCCTTCAGATATATACTCAGACATGAGATTGCTGCATTGTATGGTAACTCTGCTTTAAATATTCAAAGGAATCGCCATACTGTTTTTTATATTGATTGTAACATTTTATATTCTCAGTAACAGTGTGTAAAAGTTTTCCCTTTTTCGACATCCTCGCCAACACTTATTTCTTGCCTTTGTGATAATAGCCTTTCTAACAGGAATGTTGTGATATCACATTGTGATTTTGATTTGCATTTCCCAGATCATTAGTGACAGTGATATTGAGCATCTTTCCATGTGTCTTTTGGCCACTTGTATGTTTTCTTTGAAAAACATTCACATTCTTTGCCCATTTTTTAACCAGACTTTTTTGACTCTTGAGTTTTATGAGTTCCTTATGTAGCTATCCATTATCAGATGTATGATCTGAAAATATTTTCTCTCATTCTTTTGGCTGCCTTTTAATTTTGTTGATTATTTCTTTTGCTGAATAGGTGCTTCTTAGTTGGATATAGTCCTGCTTGTTTATTTTTACTTCTATTGCTTATGCTTTTGGTGTCATATCCAAAAATCATTGTCAAGACTAATGTCAAGGAGCTTTCTATGTCATCTTCTAGGACTTTTATGATTTCCTGTCTTACATTTAAGTCCTTAGTAAATTTAGGGTTAATTTTTGAACAACATAAGATGGGGATCCAATCTCACTTTTTTCCAAGTAAATATTCAAAACCACTTATTGAGTATCCTTGACTCCACTGTCAAAATTAGTTGAATGTGGGGGTTTATTTCCAGATTCTTGATTATTTTCCATTAGTCTATATATCTCTTATTATGCCCATACCATAATACTGTTTTGTTTACTGTAGCTTTGTAATATAGTTTGAAATCAAAAATTATGATTTGGCAAGATTTATTCTTTCTCAAGATTGCTTTGGTTATTTGGGGTCTTTAGGGGTTTCATATGAGTTTTAGAAGATTTTCTTTTATATATCTGTGAAAAATAACATTGGAATTTTGAAAATACAGTGCATTGACTCTGTAGCACATACATATGCACTGTGACTGCAGGGGCTGGCCATCGTGTGTTCTCAGTAGTGGGTGTCAGTGGTGAAAGTTGAGTCCAGCACTGAGCAAGTGTGCTGCTAAAGGAGCTGACTGTCAGCACAGGCAGCAGGGCAGACCATTGCCAGAAGTCAGGGCCGATCTGGGCACTTGAAAAGCTGCAAGGGCCAGGGTTTCAGCCTGAACTCATGTGGCATCAGTGGCTAGCAATGGACATGTATGTGGCAGTGAAGGCTAGAGATAAGAGTTGGGGCTCGTGGTATACACGGGCTAGTCATGGGCACATAGCAATAGTAGAAGTGAGTGACAGGTGTTGGGGCTGGGAGTATTCAGGAGTTAGATGTGAGCATAGACTACGCTGCATCCATGTGCCATGAGTTGAGGCCAGGTCCTGGCCTAAGAGTAGCCGTGGAGGCCTTGACTGTCAGTGTGCACCCCTTTGAGCTCACGTGGGCATACACATTGCAGTGAAGATGGGTGACAGGAGCTGAGGGTGGCTGTATGCAAGCATGCAGCTGTAGGAGCTATCTGGACATACACCTAGCTGTGCAGGCTGTTGACAGGAGACAGAGCCAGATAAGGCCCACAAGCATGTAGCTGCTTCTTAAACATGGTTGAATTTCCTTCTCTATGTAAGGTCAAATTGGCTTGGAAAGTTGCTAAAATAATATTTTGCAAAACTTGAATGAGGAAGAAAAATACAATATTCACAGCAGTCAGTTTTAACTGGAGGATAGCACTACAAAGAAATGATGCAATTTTACAGAAGTGAAAAAATGTATAACTAGAAGAAATACGATTTTTAAAAATAAATGGTCCACATTGTCTAAATTTTACTCTGCCTCATGTCGTTATATTACCTTTGGCTTTCGTTTTAGGACATAAGGCACTATGCTGAAATAGGCTGGATATCTAGAAAAGTTTGTTTTTTAACAGGTAAAGCCATCTGGTCATTAATTTGCCTTGAAATTTCTGAGATGCTGAGGGAAAAGCAGCAGATGTCATCAATGAACTGTGTAGAGACAATAATCAAATCATCTCCCTCTGCCTTAATGTATGAAACAAGAAAGAAAAGGGCATAAACACAGGGAAGAGGAATTTAAATGTCTTCATAATTTTAATCGAAAAGCAAAAAAGATTATTCAGTTAAGCTTCAGATATGCATTTATTTCTATAAGATGCACTAAAATTCAGAAATGTCTACTGAATGGGAACAAATGTATCATGTTGATTTCTATTAGGATATAGAATCTTATACGTATTCACACCACAGTTATCCAAGTGTGTGCATTACTATTCATAATGTCATTATTAATGATGACAAATAATGGAATATTTTCTTTTAAGGCAGTGGTTTTCAATTGAGGATGACTTTTCTGCCCAAGGGACAGAATGGATACATTTTTGGTTGTCACAACTGAGAGATGTTACTGTTATCTAGTGGGTGGAGAACAGAGATGCTAATAAATATCTGACAATGCACAGGACATCTCCTATAGTAAAGAATTTTCTGGCCCAAAATGTCAAAGATACCAAGATTTAGAAATCCTGTGTTACAAAAATATTGCATTTCAAATATTTTTAATTGAAGACTCTTGAGAGTCCCTTGGACTGCAAGGAAATCCAACCAGTTCATTCTAAAGGAGATTAGTCCTGGGTGTTCATTGGAAGGACTGATACTAAAGCTGAAATTCCAATACTTTGGCCACTTCATGAGAAGAGTTGACTCACTGGAAAAGACCCTGATGCTGGAAGGGATTGGGGGCAGGAGGAGAAGGGGACGACAGAGAATGAGATGGCTGGATGGCATCACCAACTCAATGGACATGAGTTTGAGTAAATTCCAGGAGTTAGTGATAGACAGGGAGGCTGGCGTGCTGTGATTCATGGTGTTGCAAAGAGTCAGACACAACTAAGGGAATGAACTGAACTGAACTGAATGTGGCTATTAAAAAATCCAGAATTTTTAAGTTATAACAATTAGCAAATTTGATCATTTTAAAAGATCTTTTTGCAGAATTCCTTCTATAGAAATCAGTAGATTACAAAAATGGGGAAAGATCCTATACATAGTGATACTTTAGACACATGGCATTTTAATGCTTTCAGGCCTTTAAAATATTTTTCAAAAAATCCATATATATGTGTACATATATACATAGACATGCACACATTTGTACACATACATGTATGTATGTATATATGATTTAGTAGTAAAGAGAAACCTTTCCTCTTAAGAGAAATTAGACCCTTAGAGAGCCTAAAACAAGCAAAAGATTTTTTAGGTCTTATGAAACCCACTGATGGGAAGGACTGAAGCTGAAGTTCCAGTGCTTTAGCCACTTGATGTGAAGAGCTGACTCACTAGAAAAGACTCTAATGCTGGGAAAGACCAAAGGCAAAAGGAGAAACGGAGGCAGAGAATGAGATAGTAAGAGAGCATCACCGACTCAATGGACATGAATTTGAGTGTACTCTGGGAGTAGTGGAGGACAGAGGAGCCTGGCAGGCTGCAGCCCATGGGTAGCAGAATTGAACATGAATTAGCAACTAAATAACAGCAAATAATGCCCTCAGCTACAGATATATAAATGTCCAAGAAATGAGGATAAGGCATCTGTACACCTTAGGGAGAGTTGAAGGTTAACCTTCAAAAGGTAACAACATGGAAGATTCTGGGGCAAGGGATTCAGGCTATGGGTTAACAGATTTCAATCTGTCAATAACCTATGTATATTGAATCATAAATATTCATTGAAAATAAAATAATTACAAACATGTTTTTATCTTCTACATGATTGTTAATTTCTGGATATTTGGAATCATAAGGCAGAAAGGACTGATTTGAGAGGTGGCTGGTTCCATGCTTCTGCTCCTCTTACTTCCTTGACCTTTACTGCACCTCTCTGATTGCTATCAGTCTTCTTTTGTGAAGAATCAGAGAACATCCTAAAGAATTGGTTATTATTTCCTTGCAAAATGACTTCCTTGTGACAGAGAAACTATGTGTCAAAGTGTTGTAAGTATGTCAGCAGGGGCAATATATATATTGACTGCAGTGTATCAGTCATCTGAAATGCTATTTTGAAATATTTTGCCCATCTATAAATTTTCAGAAGTTTTTCAAAAAAGGAAACATCACCCTTCTTAAAAGCCTGATTGCATTAATTATACAGATGCCAGTAAAACACCCTATGAGCCATTTGTCTTTTATTATGCATAATGCTAAGACAGAAACATTCAGTGCTGTTCACACTTGATTGATTAAAATAATTTTCAATTAAAACCATATTGTTTTAAAACAGTAAGAAGCTTTTGTGATATCAGTTTTTAAATGTTGTTAAGAACATTTATCACAGGAGAGCAGTTTCTGAACACAGTCTGGATCAAACAAAAGCAAATGCAAGAGTTTGCTTTTGGTTATTGGGGAATAAAAGCCAGCAGAATCGCCATATGGTAGTCTTTTATTGATTCCTTTTATTACTTTGCACCTTTAAATGTTTTTCTGTGTTTTTTGTCATTAAATGCCCTAAATATTTTTGAGAACCTTTTATATTTCCAAGGAGTGAGTTTGGTTGTGGAATCTGAAAATTTCAGCAAGTTGTCATATTAGAAAAGAACAGAGAATTTGAGTTGAAATGTAGAATATTGTAATGGAAATGTCTCCAGTTTAAATGTATGTGCATTTTTGCCTCTGATTCAATAAATCACTCAAAAGTGCTAAGGCTTTGTGTACCCTTAGCTATTACACAGGCTGTAGTATTATTTCAGGAGCACTGGAAAGTAATAGAGTCGTGGAAGGCAGAGTAATGTTTAAGCCCACAAATTAAAACACTGCTGAGGGTGAGAGGAAGCTTCCCTGTGCTCAAGTTTTCCCCAGAGTAAGCAGCCTTCTTTTTCCATCTGTGGGGTCTGGGAGCCACTCATCCCATCTACCCTATCCAACCCTTCTGTGTCTGTAGAGTTTACTGCATTGAAGGGATTCCAGCTCCTCTCAAAATACTCTTGTGTTATCCTGTACAGCAAAGAAATCAATGCATGTAACACAAGTGTAGATAACAGACACCTGAGACTGTGGATCAGGAAATATATACTGAAAAACACCGGAGATAAAGAAGGTGAGTTCTCTGGTGAGGAAATCCGAGTAAGAGATAGAGTGAGATGATCTGAAAGAAATGTAAGGCAGCTGGATACTTGGAGAAAGGAAGGCAAGAAGACTCACAGCTCATGCTGTGAGCTATAAATTAGCCTTAAGTGGACTTGGGGAGATGAAACTACATATTTTATTTCTAGATTGTATTCGCTATTTCTCTGAATTCAATATTGCAATAAGATTAAAACATAAGGAGCTCCAGAATTAATGCAAGTACATTTGCATCTATTTAATTATTTAAATTCTAAAAAGCAAATAGGTCCTTGCATTCAAATTGCCATTTTAACCAGAAGTCTATTGCTTCTATATTTTAAAGTAACAGAGAAAGTCTGTATTTCTCAAATTTATTAGAAAAAATATTTGGGGCTCTAAATCATCTAAGTAGTTGCCTAATTATTTCAGTTTATTGCATGTATAGCAATACCCTATTTTGTGCTGTTAAATAAAGCACATGGTTTGTATTTACTGTTAAAACCCAAATAAATATAATGACATGATATTAAATTCCCAGGAAATATGGATCGTTGTGGTAAAAATATGTTATTGATTTCATTTTTTTCCCTCTGAATTTAGACTGTAAGTTTTTCTTTGTTTCCTCTGTAGGCTTAACTATCAATCAGGAGGTTCCTATAAGCTAGGGTTGAGTTACATGAGGAAGAGTGTCCCAGAGAAATCTGTTACACGATGTGCAAAAACCACAATTTACAATATATTCCCCAAAACACTCATACTTCTATGATGAATTAGAATATTAATGTCCTCCTTTGAGCAACACCCAGAATTTCTAAAGGTGTGGTTTCAATGTCCTCTTTTTTGCAGTCCAAGAGCTGCTATTTACAAAATGCAAATAAGTGTTATTGACAAACAAAATTAGCAATTGGAAAGTGCTGTGGACTGAACTGTGTTCCCACAAAATTCATATTTGGAAGCCCACTGTGGCTGTATTTGGAGGTGGGGGGGGCATTATTTTGGTGGTAATTAAGGTTAAAGGAGGTCATAAGAGTAGATCCCTGATTCAATAGGATTAATACTTTTATAAGAAGACAGATCACTCTCCACATGCTCACACTGAGAAAAAATGATGTGAGAACACAGAAATTGGGCACATGCCAGGCAAGAAAAGAGCTCTCAACAGAAACCAAATTGGCTGGCACCTTGATCTTGGACTTTTCCGCCTCCAGAGCTATAAGAAAATAAATATCTGTTGTTTAAGCTGCCAGTATGTGGTATTTTGTTAAAGCAGCATGAGCAGACAAAAGACAAATTTTAGTATGAAGAAATGGGTGCCACTGCAACAAATATCTAAAAATGTTGAAACAGTTTTGAAACTAGGTGATGGGCAGAGGCTGGAAGAGTCCTGAGGTGAATATCAGAAATGTGAATGTTAAAGGCGACTCTGGTGAGAGAAGAAAAGGACAGCTGGAGAGAAAGTTTTCATCTTCGTAGAGAATACATGAATAATTATGACCATAATGTTGATAGAAATGTGGATGTTAAGGGCCATTCTCTTGAAGTCTCAGACACAAATACACATGTTATTAGAAACTAGAGGAAAGATGAACCCTGTTCTTAAGTGACAGGATTTGCCTGAATTGTGCTGTAGTATTAATGCAGAATTCAGTCCTGAATATTCATTGGAAGGACCGATGCTGAAACTGAAACTCCAATACTTTGGTCACCTGGTTCGAAGAACTGACTCACTGGAAAAGACCCTGATGCTGGGAAAGATTGAAGGTAGGAGGAGAAGGGGATAACAGAGGATGAGATGGTTGGATGGCATCACCAACTTGATGGACATGTGTTTGAGCAAGCTCCGGGAGTTGGTGATGGACAGGGAAGCCTGGCTTGCTGCAGTCCATGGGGTCACAAAGAGTTGGACATGACTGAGCGACTAAATTGAACTGATTAATATGGAAGGTAGAATTTGCAAGCAATTATATTGTGTAATTAGCTGAGGAGATTTCCAAGTAAAGTGTTGAAGGCATAGCTTGTTTCCTTCTAACTACTAACAGTAAAATGTGAGAAAAGAGAAATGAATTGGGGGAAAAAAAATCATTGGTCAAGAAACATAGCTTTCAAATTTGGAAAATTCTCAGCCAGTCCCCAGGTGGTGCTAGTGGTAAAGCAGCTGCCTGCCCTTGCAGGAGAAGTAAGAGACTTAGAGTTGATTCCTGGGTTGGGAAAATCCCCTGGAGGAGAGCATGGCAACCCACTCTGGTATTCTTGCCTAGAGAATCCCATGGACAGAGGAGCCTGGAGGACTGCAGTCCACAGAGTTGCAAAGAGTCGGACATGACTGAAGCAACTTAGCACGCATGCACCCTAAAGTGAGAATGCTTGTTCTGAAGGGAATACTAAGGGGGTAGCTATATTATCACTTGACAAAGAGATAGTAGATGTGACTCAGGAATTGAATCAGCTATCTCAGCGGAATTATACCAGAATATAAACTGATATTTTGAACAAAATGGCAGGGAGGTGAGCAGTTATAAATGAAAGAAGACTGTTCAACTTCTTAAGATACTACAGGAATAGACCATAAAGCAACTCAGGGGCAAATATGCACTATTCTTCTTTAAAAATGGAAAGATTAATTCTGACGGTAACTTAGAGACCATCTGAGCTGCTTCATTGGGTTTAAAGTGTGGAGCCGTTTCCTTTGTTTCAATAGGTCGGAAGATCTCTGGATGGATGTCAGGGTCATCCTGTGGAGCCCCAGGAATGGAGACTCACTTGGCAAAGCTTGAGGGGCACAGTTCCCCACACAGTGGAGCTATGGAGCTGGGACTGCCATTCCATTAAGTCTAGAAGGTGAAACCACCACTCCAGTGGGTTTGGAAGATGGGGCATAGAGCCAAACAGGATTATTCTGGAATCTTAAAATCTTGTCTTATTTATCTTGCTTGATTTTGGACACTAGAACCCTTTTTTTTTCTTTCCGACGTCTCCCTTTGGGAATGGGAACATCCATCCTATGCCTTTCCCAGCATTGTATCTTGGAAGCACGTAGATTGTCTCGTTTCACAGATTCACAACTAGAGAAAAATTTTTCCTTCAGATGAATCATATCTTGAGTCTCATATCTGATTTTGATATTTTCATGAAACTTTGACCCTAAGATATGATACTGGAATGAGTCAAGAGTTTGGGGCTGTGGGGATGAAATGAATCTGTTTTGCATGTAATAAGGACATGAACTGGGGGGAGGGGCAAAATGCCATAGCTTATATTGTGTTCCACCAAAATTCATGTACTGAAGCCCTACATTCCAATGTGACTGTATTTGGAAATAGGGCTTTTAAGAGACAATTAAGGTAGATGAGATCATAAGGGTGAAATCGTGATCAAATAGGATTCAGTTCAGTTCAGTCGTGTGTGACTCTTTACAACTACATGGACTGCAGCAAGCCAGGCTTCCCTGTCCATCACCTACTCCCGGAACTTGCTCAAACTCATGTCCATCAAGTTGGTGATGCCATCCAACATCTTATCCTCTGCTGTCCCCTTCTTCTCCTCCCTTCAATCTTTCCCAGAATCAGGATCTTTTCCAGTGAGTCAGCTCTTTGCATCAGGTGACCAAAGTATTGGAACTTCAGCTTCAGCATCAGTCCTTCCAATGAGTACTCAGGATTGATTTCCTTTAGGATTGACTGATTGGATCTCCTTGCAGTCCAAGGGACTCTCAAGAGTCTTCTCCAACATCACAATTCAAAAGCATCAATTTTTTGGCACTCAGCTTTCTTTATAGTCCAACTCTCACATCCATACATGACTACTGGAAAAATCATAGCTTTGACTAGACAGATATTTGTCAGCAAAGTAATGTCTCTGCTTTTTAATATGATTTCTAGGTTGATGATAGCTGTTCTTCCAAGGAGCAAGCATCTTTTAATTTCATGGCTGCAGTCACCATCTGCAGTGATTTTGGAGCCCAAGATAGAAAGTCTGTCACTGTTTCCATTGTTTCCCTATCTATTTGCCATGAAGTGATGGGACTGGATGCCATCATCTTTATTTTTTGAATGTTGAATTTTAAGCCAACTTTTTCACTCTCCTCTTTCACTTTCATCAAGAGGCTCCTTTGTTCTTCACTTTCTGCCTTAAGGATGGCGTCATCTGCATATCTGAGGTTATTGATGTTTCTCCCAGCAATCTTGATTCCAGCTTGTGTTTCATCCAGCCTGCCATTTCCCATGATGTACTCTGCTGCTGCTGCTGCTGCTAGGTTGCTTCAGTCGTATCCGACTCTGCAAATCCATAGACGGCAGCCCACCAGTCTCCCCTGTCCCTGAGATTCTCCAGGCAAGAACACGGGAGTGGATTACCATTGCCTTCTCCAATACATGAAAGTGAAAAGTGAAAGTGAAGCCGCTCAGTCGTGTGCGACTCTTAGTGACCTCATGGACTGCAGCCTACCAGGCTCCTGTGTCCATGGGATTTTCCAGTCAAGAGTACTGGAATGGGTTGCCATTTCCTTCTCCGGATGTAGTCTGCACATAAGTTAAATAAGCAGGGTAGCAATATACAGCCTTGACATACTCCTTTCCCAATTTGGAACCAGTCTGTTGTTCTATGTCCAGTTCTAACTGTTGCTTCTTGACCTGCATACAGATTTCTCAGAAGACAACTAATGTGGCCTAATATTCCCATTTCTGTAGGAATTTTCCACAGTTTATTGCAATACACACAGTCAAAGGCTGTGACGTAGCCAATAAAGCAGAAGTAGATGTTTTTCTGAAACTCTCTTCGCTTTTGCGATGATCCAACGGCTGTTGGCAATTTGATCTCTGGTTCCTCTGCCTTTTCTAAATCTAGCTTATATGTCTAGAAGTTCTTGGTTCGTGTACTGCTGATGCCTGGGTTGGAGAATTTTGAGCATTACTTTACTAGTGTGTGAGATGAGTGCAATTGTGCGATAGTTTGAGCACTTTGGCATTGCCTTTCTTTGGGATTGAAATGAAAACTGACCTTTTCCAGTCCTGTGGCCACTGCTGAGCTTTCCAAATTTGCTTGCATATTGAGTGCAGCACTTTCACAGCATCATCTTTAGGATTTGAAATAGCTCAACTGGAATTCCATCACCTCCACTAGCTTTGTTCATAGTGATGCTTCCTTAGGCCCACTTGACTTCACATCCAAAGATGTCTAGCTCTAGGTGAGTGAGTGACAACACCATTATAATTATCTGGGTCATGAAGATCTTTTCTGTACAGTTCTTCTGTGTGTTTTCGCCACCTCTTCTTCATATCTTCTGCTTCTGTCAGGCCCACACTGTTTCTGTCCTTTATTGAGCCCTTCTTTAGATTAGAAACCTCAAAGAAGAAGAAAAGACACCGGAGGCTCCTCCCTCTACCATCTGAGAACTCAGCAAGAGGGCTGCAGACTGTAGCAATCAGGTCACCTTGAACTTGGACTTTCCAGTCTCCAGAACTGTGAGGCAATAAACTTCTGTTGTCAAAGTCAGCGAGGCTATGGTATTTCGTTATGGTAGTCTAAGGGGACTAATAGAGAAATGCACAAAAGAACCACTGTCACTTTCAAGACTGAAAATTTCAGGGATTTATATACATGTATATGCACTGCTATCTGCTAAGATGGTACAGATTAGGATATTAGAAGATCTGGTGAAAAAGAGAAAGGATATTTTTCAAGAAATGTTAAGTTTAAGGTAACTATTAGTCAACTTGAGGAAAAACCAAGGAAGGTAATAATTGAGTATATGTTTTGAGGCTTCTAGAACAAATTCATGAAAGAACATGAGTATATCAGAGCTGTGCTACAGAGAAGGGGAGCTGTATGCACACTTAATGTCAAGAAACTAAATGATCATAAGTAATCATAACATGGTAGTAGAAAAGAGGCCAAAGTAGTGGGAACTTCAATATTTAGGAATCAAGCCAGTGCTGAACAGAGTCCTACAGAGGATGTTGAATAGGAGAAAACAGCAGAGAGAAAAGTATTATGGAAATCAAAAATGAAAAATGAATAGGAAATTTCCAACTGTAACTAATGTTTCTCAGTAGTCAAGTGAGATAAAAGGAGATTGTCAGTTGCATATTGTAGCTCATCTTGAATATAGCATTTTCAAGGGAGTTGTGGGACAGTAACAAAATTAAAGTTAGTTGAAGGAGAACTTGAAGTGTGGTGGTGTGAACAGTGATTACAGCTTAAGCATTCTTTAAAGTGCAGTTATGCAACTGTTGCTAGAACAGAAATTAAAGAAGTTGTTTTGTTTTTATAAATTTTAAAAAATGGCTACAACAATATTGTTTTTTGAAAATGAACCCATGGTGAGAAAGAGGGATGACAGTAGAGAAAGAGAACAACTTGCAAATCTTTGCCAGTGAGTTTATTTTGGAAACACATGCTAGAAGGTAGTGGTATACTTAGAATAACATACTGGTTACATATTAAAATAATGGTCGTGTCATCGAATATTTGCTAGATAGGGAGATGCCAGCCTGCTTGAGGGCTTCCCTTGTGGCTCAGCTGGTAAAGAATCCACCTGCAATGCAGGAGACTTGGGTGAAAAATATATTCAATCATTTGACTTGAAGGGGAAGATTAGACATAGACACAAGGCCACTGTTACCAAGGTTACTAGGGAGTGCAAAAAGAGATTATGATTAAAATCATAAAGAGATTAAGAATTAGTGGTTAAATGTCAACCCACGCCAGTACTCCTGCCTGGAAAATTCCATGGACAGAGGAGCCTGGCAGGCTACAGTCCATAGGATTGCAGAGTCAGACATGACTGAGCAACTTCACTTTCTTTCTCTCACTTTCTTAAGCAGAAAACAGTGATGGGTCCAGCATAGTTTCCACTGGGTGGATGAGAAGCTCAGCTACTAAAGGCAGTGATTTTTCCACTGCTTTATTCCATGGGGCTTAGTGCTATGGCAGGTATAGACACGCTCATCAAAAGAAGGCTTTCAATTCTAAAAATGTTTTAAGACTTAGAATATCTCTATGAATTTCTAGTTACCATAATTGTTAAGTATAAACATAAATCCATAGAAAGGATTTCTACAAAGGTTTGGGGATAATTGACTAGCCATATAGAAAAATATTGCTATAAAATTTAATTCCAGTAAAAATTGAAATGCAAAAAACAAAACATAAATACAAAGTAAACAAAAATATACGTTTGTCCCCTTACAGTGGTGAAGGAATTTCTAAGGCTAACATAGGAAAAAAATCTTTAAGGAAGTATATAAGACTTGAAGCCAAATTTTTCATTAAAAAAAAAATTGAGTTATAGTTGACTTACAATCTTGTGTTAATTTCTGGTGTACAGCAAAGTGATTTAGCTATGCATACATATAATAGCTTGCATTTGCCAACCCCAAACTCCTAGTCTATCTCTGTCTGACATCCCTCACCCTTGGCATCCAGGAGTCTGTTATCTATGTCTATGAGTCTTTTTCTGTTTCATAAATAAGTTAGTTTGTGTCATATTTTAGAATCCACATATAAGGATATCATGATATTTGTCTTTCTCTGTCTGACTTCCTCACTTAGTATACTAATCTCTAGTTGCGTGCATGTTGCTGCAAATGGCGTTGCTTCATTCTTTTCTATGGCTGACTAATATTTCATTGTATATATACACACCCCACACTTTCTTCATCCATTCACCTGTCTGTGGGCATTTAGGTTGCTTCTATGTCCTGGCTATTATAAATGATGCTACTATAAACATAGAGATGCATGTATCTTTTTGAATTATAGTTTTATCTGGACATATGCCCAGGAGTGGGATTTCAGGATCATATGGTAATCCTATTTTTAGTTTTTTGAGGAAACTCCAAATTGTTCTTCATAGTGGCTACACCAGTTTACATACCCACCAATAGTGTAGAAGGGTTCCCTTTTCTCCTCACCCTTTTTAGTGTTTGTAGACTTTTTAATGATGGCCATTCTGACCTATGTGGTGGTAGTCCTCATTGTAGTTTTGATTTTAACCTCTCTGATAAGTAGCAAATTAGGCCTCAGAATACAAAATGAGGTAGGGCAAACGTTAACAGGTTTTAGCCAAGAGAATGCACTGGTCATAGCAAACACCCTCTGCTGACAAGATAAGAGACAACACATGGACATCACCAGATGCTCACTACCAACATCAGATTGATTATATTCTTTGCAGCCAAAGATGAAGAAGCACCGTACAGTCAGCAAAAACAAAACATGGAGATAAATGTGGCTCAGATCATGAATTCCTAATTGTAAAATACAGACTTCAGTTGGAGAAAGTAGGGAAAACCACTAGACCATTCAGATACGACCTAAATCAAATCCCTTAGGATTATACAGTGGAAGTGACAAATAGATTCTTGGGTTTAGAACTGATAGAGTACCTGAAGAACTATAGATAGAGGTCCATAACATTGTACAGGATGTGGTGACCAAAACCATCCCCAAGGGGGAAAAAATGCAGCAAGGCAAAATGATTGTCTGATGAGGCCTTACAAATAGCTGACAAAAGAAGAGAAATGAAAGGCAAAGAATGAAAGGAAAGATAGAGCTATCTGAATGCAGAGTTCCAAAGAATAGCAAGGAGAGTTAAGAAAGCCTTCCTCAGTGATCAGTGCAAAGAAACAGAGGGGAAAAAAATAGAATGAGAAAGAATAGAGATCTCTTCAAGAAAATTAGAGATACCATGGGAACATTTTATGCAAAGAGAGGCACAATGGAGAGAATGTATAGACCTAACAGAAGTAGAAGATATTATGAAGAGGTGGAAAGGATACACATGAGAACTATACAAAAAAGATCTTAACAACCTGCATAACCATAATGGTGTGATCACTCACCTAGAGCCAGACATCCTGGAGTGCAAAGTCAAGCAAACCTTAAGGAGCATTACTACGAACAAAACTAGTGGAGGTGAAGGAATTCCAGGTGAGTTATTTCAAATCCTAGAAGATAATACTGTTAAAGTGCCTCACCACTATGCTAGCAAATTTGGAAAACTCAGAAGTGGCTACAGGACTGTAAAAGGTCAGTTTTCATTCCAATCCCAAAGAAAGGTATGCCAAAGAATTGTCAAACTACTGCACAGTTGGATTCATTTCACACGCTAGCAAAATAATGCTCAAAATTCTCCAAGGTAGGCTTCAACAGTACGTGAACCAAGAACTTCCAGAAGTACAAGCTGGATTCAGAAAAGGCAGAGGAACTGGAGATCAAACTGCCAACATCCTCTGGATCATAATCGAAAAAGTAAGAGAGATCCAGAAAACATCTACTTCTCCTTCATTGACTATGCTAAAATCTTTGAATTTGTGGATCACAACAAAGTGTTGAAAATTCTTAAAGAAGTAATATCAGACCACCTTACCTGCCTCCTGAGAAATCTGTATGCAGGTCAAGAAGCAACAATTAGAACCAGACATAGAACAACAGACTGGCTCCAAATTAGGAAAGGAGTACGTCAAGGCTGTATATTGTCAGCCCTGCTTATTTAACTTATATTCAGAGTACATCATGGGAAATGCAGAGCTGGATGAAGCATAAGCTGGAATATAGATTTCCAGGAGAAATATAGATCTCAGATATGCAGATGATACCACCCTTATGGCAGAAAGAAAAGAGGAACTAAAGTGCCTCTTGATGACAGTGAAAGAGGAGAGTGAAAAAGTTGGCTTAAAACTCAACATTTAAAATATAAAGACCATGCCCCATCACTGCAGGCATGAAATTAAAAGACACTTATTCCTTGTAAGAAAAGCTATCACCAACCTAGACTTCATATTAAAAAGCAGAGATATTACTTTGCTGACAAAGGTCCGTCTAGTCAAAGCTGTGGTTTTTCCAGAAGTTGTGTATGGATGTGAGACTTGGACCATAAAGAAAGCTGAGTGCTGAAGAATTGATGCTTTTGAACTGTGGTGTTGCAAAGACTCTTGAGAGTCCCTTGGACTGCAAGGAGATCCAACCAGTCAATACTAAAGGAAATCAATCCTGAATATTTATTAGAAGGACTGATGTTGAAGCTGAAGCTCCAATACTTTGGCCACCTGATGTGAAGAACTGACTCATTTGAAAAGACCCTGATGCCAGGAAAATTGAAGGCAGGAGGAGAAGGAGATGACAGAGGATGAGATGACTGGATGGCATCCCTACCCAATGGACATGAGTTTGAGCAAGCTCTTGGAGTTGGTGATGGACAGGGAAGCCTGGCATGCTGCGGTCCATGAGGTCGAAAAGAGTTGGACACAACTGAGTGAGTGAACTGAACTGAACTGAATAGCTGTCAGTGTTGAACATCTTCTCCTTGCCTATTGGTCTAATGTATTTCTTTTTGCAGTATCTTTTCATGCCTTCTCCCCTTTTTTGACAGGGTTATTATTGTTTGTTTGTTTGAATTGAGTTGTGCGAGCTGTTCATATATTTAGAAGTGAACCCTTGTCAGTTGCGTTATTTGCAAAGATTTTCTCACAGTTGGTGGGTTGTCTTTTCATTTTGTTATAGTTTTCTTTCCTGTGCAAAAGCTTTTAGGTTTGAATATGTCCTGTTTATTTTATTTTTGTTTATATTTCCTTGGGAGACTAACCTGAGAAAAGATTGCTAAGATTTATGTCAGAGAATATTTTTCCTGTGTTCTCTTCTAGGAGTTTTATGGTATCATATTTAAATCTTTAAGCCATTTTGAGTTTTTTGGGTGTATGGTGTGAGTTTGTGTTCTAGATTCCTTGATTTACATGAGGCTCTCCAGCTTTCCATACATCACTTGCTAAAAAGATTGTCTTTTCTCTGTTGTATATTCTTGCCTTCTTTTTCAAAGACAGTAGGTTTATGAGTTTATTACCAGGCTGTTTTGTTCCATTGATCTTTATGTGTGTTTTTGTGCCAATAAAATGCTATTTGATCATTTCAGCTTTGTAGTATTGCCAGAAATCTGAAAGAGTTATGCCTCTCACTTTGTACTTTTTCCTCAGAATTGCTTTGGAAATTCTAGGTCTTTAATGGTTCCATATATATTTTAGGATTATTTGTTCTAGTTCTGTGAAAATTGTCATGGGTAATTTGATAGGAGTCGCATTAAATCTGTAGATTGCTTTGGGCAGTGTATCCATTTTAACAATATAGGTCCATGAGGTCGAAAAGAGTTGGACACAACTGAGTGAGTGAACTGAACTGAACTGAATAGCTGTCAGTGTTGAACATCTTCTCCTTGCCTATTGGTCTACTGTATTTCTTTTTGCAGTATCTTTTCATGCCTTCTGCCCCTTTTTTGACAGGGTTATTATTGTTTGTTTGTTTGAATTGAGTTGTGCGAGCTGTTCATATATTTAGAAGTGAACCCTTGTCAGTTGCGTTATTTGCAAAGATTTTCTCACAGTTGGTGGGTTGTCTTTTCATTTTGTTATAGTTTTCTTTCCTGTGCAAAAGCTTTTAGGTTTGAATATGTCCTGTTTATTTTATTTTTGTTTATATTTCCTTGGGAGACTAACCTGAGAAAAGATTGCTAAGATTTATGTCAGAGAATATTTTTCCTGTGTTCTCTTCTAGGAGTTTTATGGTATCATATTTAAATCTTTAAGCCATTTTGAGTTTTTTGGGTGTATGGTGTGAGTTTGTGTTCTAGATTCATTGATTTACATGAGGCTCTCCAGCTTTCCATACATCACTTGCTAAAAAGATTGTCTTTTCTCTGTTGTATATTCTTGCCTTCTTTTTCAAAGACAGTAGGTTTATGAGTTTATTACCAGGCTGTTTTGTTCCATTGATCTTTATGTGTGTTTTTGTGCCAATAAAATGCTATTTGATCATTTCAGCTTTGTAGTATTGCCAGAAATCTGAAAGAGTTATGCCTCTCACTTTGTACTTTTTCCTCAGAATTGCTTTGGAAATTCTAGGTCTTTAATGGTTCCATATATATTTTAGGATTATTTGTTCTAGTTCTGTGAAAATTGTCATGGGTAATTTGATAGGAGTCGCATTAAATCTGTAGATTGCTTTGGGCAGTGTATCCATTTTAACAATATTAATTCTTTGAATCCAGGGATATGTAGTATCTTCATTTGAATAACCTTCAATTTCCTTTATCAATATTTCATATTTCTCAGCATGTGTCTTTCATATCCTTGGGCATGTTTATTCATAATTATTTTTGATGCTGTTTTAAAGGGTTTGTTTTTTTTTT